>JPKA01001797.1:0-29788 GCA_000750875.1 Pseudogymnoascus sp. VKM F-4517 (FW-2822)
CATCTTAAGCAGGTCCATAGTGCGTGTGTGCGCGTGCATTTGCAGGAGGCTAAGGCGAGAGTTTTGGTTGGGCTGCGCTGCGGGAGATAGGGGAAAGGGGAGGGTGGTTATGCCAGGCACGAGAAACTGGTTATGCGAGATCGACCCCGTCACGACAGCAGCACCAGGAGTGGAAGCAGGAGGTGGGAGAGGAACTGGGAGACGGAGAGGGAGAGGAGGGTTAGCCAGGAACTCGAAATTCCCATCTCGAATACCTGGCGAACCTGGCATGGGCATTTCCAAAAAAGAAAATCCCATTTCATCTGCCGGAATTAGAAAGGGTGTTCGAAGTGCCAGAAGTGGATTCCCTTTTCGTTGGAATCTTAAGAGTCAGGTTCATTCCGTTTGCGGTGGAGCGGGCAGGGCAGGCAGGCACGAGGGTATTATTATCTCTTTTATGAAAAGGTTTAAAGTATAAGACCGTTTGATATATATGTGGTCATTTTTCACTACTGGTACAGAGTAGCATGGGAAATTGGAACTGCCATCCCCACTTCCCGCACAAACCTCAACCCACGCCCAACAACCTCATCCATCACCCACCATAAAAGCAAGCCGTGCGGTGAGACAGGTGAAGTACTGTAAGTAAGACAAGACGACGGGGAGAGACTAAGGTAAAAATAAAATAGTCCATTACACACTTACGCTCTCGCACGCACACAGACGTGGAATTCAGGCACAATTGGGACGATATCACAATTCTCGCCCCCTTGATCGCGCATTTCCAGTTCTGCAGTAACACAAACTCCTGACTGACTGACTGAGACCAAGGGGTCCATCACCCGACTTCCTACCCGCCCGCTCGTGTCCGTGTCCGTTTGCAGCACTGCTAGGCACATACTGCACGATATAGGCGTCGGAGGAGTGTCTGCACGCGGATGTGCGTGCTCGTATCTTCATTCCTACAATCCACCATTTACCACTTGAGGCAGGAACAGGGTTCAGCTTTACAATATCAAGACTGATACTGTGGTAAGAAGTCTGACTGAGGCACAAACACACACGGCGCTCCGCCTATCCCGATTCGCGTAATTTACGTGATGGTGGTGGGTAGGTACGTACCGTCGCGACGCGTCAGGGTTTGTTTACCCGACGCGTTGTGGGCGCGTAGCCGGTGAAGCCGTGGGAGGGGTGGTGGTCGCGACGGGGATGGGCCGCGGGGCTGTGTTTGCGATAGAGTGGTAGGGTTAGAAGGGGTTGGAAGGGTTAGAATGGTTAGAATGGTTAGGAGATAGGCTGGCTGGGCTAGAGGAGGAGCGTGGGAGTGGTGAGGATGAGGAGGTGCTGGGTGCTAGGTTGATGCTAGCTAGCTGATATGAAGACGGAGATGTGAATGGATGCTAAAGGCTGCTAATGGATTTTGAATACGTACTGAGACTCTAGTATTGCTGGGATGGATGGATGGGAGGGGAGGGGTGAGGTGCGAAGTGGAGAGGGAGGGCAGGATCTGCTGGGGCCGTTGTGCAGATTTTTAGGTGGGGAGAGAGGGGGGGAGGATGGGCGGCATGTGTGGGATGGTGGGTGTGGGATGGGATTGTGAGGTTTAGATGGATGGACGTCTTGCGTCTGTCTTGCCCCGCTGGTCTCGGCGGGAGAGTAGTCGGCATTGTCGGGTTCACTAGAGGAGAGTCGCGTGTAGAAGAGAGGAGAGGATAGGAGGAGAGAGGGAGTCTTTTGATGGACGAGAAGGATGAGAAGGAACGGTGAGGATAGAGGCGACGGTAATGGATGTCTTTCCCCTCCATTCCTCCATCCCTCCTTCCCCCGTCGCTCCGTCTGTTCCAGCCAAAGCCGTACAAGGCCATGCCAGCCTATCATTCCGGGCTGCATTGAGGTCGGCGGCCACAGTCGGCCACACCACCAGCGGCCATACCACTACTGATACTGCTAGATTACTGCTAGAAACTCTACACTACTAAACCTCTGACGTGTCTCTCTCTCTGCTCTTGCTATCTACTATCCCCGTCCATCCGTCCGTCCCCGCCTCTCGCTCTCTTCCCCTCCTGCTCTTGATGAAACTCGGCATTCACGGTGAACACGTTAAACGCGAGAACTGTCCATCCATCCCACCATCCCTCCTTGACCTTGCACACATTACACCACCACTACTATAGCTGTGTTTCTCGTGTTCTCGTTCCCGTTCTCGTGTTTCTATACACCCATTGCACGACCTTCTATCAATCTTCAATTCACCACTCATCACCACTCATCCATTCCATCACCACTCAACTAACCTTCCCCCTCCTCTCCCCTCCATCTTTCCCCCCTCCCACCTTCTTCTTCTTCCTTTCAACATCACCAATTCACCAACCCATCATCATACGCCAATCTACCAATTACACCCCAAACATTCTTGCTTCATCGCTCACTACTATAGCTGTGTTTCTCGTGTTCTCGTGTTTCTATACACCCATTACACGACCTTCTATCAATCTTCAATTCACCACTCACCACCACTCATCCATTCCATCACCACTCAACTAACCTTTCCCCTCCCCTCCATCTTCCCATCTTTCCCCCCTCCCACCTTCTTCTTCTTCCTTTCAACATCACCAATTCATCAACCCATCATCATACGCCAATCTACCAATTACACCCCAAACATTCTTGCTTCATCGCTCATACACACACACATTCAAGGTGTCATCTACCACCTCCATCAGCTTCTTTCTCTCTTGCTCTTACTCTACCTCTCACCCTCATCATACCTCGACAAAGTATTCAATCGAGTATTCTCTACGTACTCACCCTCCACGATCGATCACGTCCTAAGCGCGGAATCCACTCGCGCCTTACAAAAGTACCTATCCCCCGAGAGTACGTACTCTTCATACGCTCTTAGTACGACTCTTAGCACGCTCTATCTTCGGCGTCGTTCCTCAATTTGTGCTCACTCGACATCCACTCCAACGCTCACTCAGCCCATGTCTGACGAGTAATCTCGGCACACAGCAATCACAATCCCTCCCACTGGACCTTGGCCCTCCTCCAAGCACTGCGCCGGATCCACTATACGCCCACTCGCAATCCACACACACCCACCGACACGCTACGACTACCTTGCTCCTCCCCCTGCTACCTCACTCCAAACGCCCACTTTCCACCACCGAACAGTCTCCACTCCCTCTGACACCCGGGCTCCAGCAGCCCTTCCAAGGTTCTTCTCAGCTAGAGAGTAAGGCCTGGGTACTTCGGTAGGCTCAATCTTGTTTCTCGTTTTCTCTCATCCTTTGCTACCCAAAGTCTGGCCCAATTTCAACCTCAATCCGCCATCCAACCTCGTCGTCGTCAAAAACTCAACACATTCGAATGCTCACTGTCGTCGTCTAGCATACCGCACCAAACATACAACAATAACATCAACAACAAGCTACCGATCTCGCTCATCACCTTCAGCCTTCCCGACGCGTAGCGTACCGAACCGAAGCGATACCACCTCGTCTGCCTAGACGCCTCGATCCAACCTCAACGCCGCGTTGTCGGCTCGTCGCGATGTCGTCGACGCGTCATCGTCAGCAGCAGCCGCTGCAAATCTACCAAGATCCCGAAACTGAGCGAAGCCACATGCCATCCGGCTCGACACTCCCGCGCCTCGCCTCACCCCTACGTCCCATCAAGAACGCCTCCTCGAGACGCAACATCGTCCTCAACGCTCCCACCACCCAGGCCAACAATGGATCGCCACACAAGAACGCGCTGCACTCGTCGAGCTCGCCGTCGAGGAGCGGAATGAGCAATAAGCTCAACATGCACGCGATGCCGCCGCCCCGGGGAGCAATGCGCAGTACGGACTCGCTCGAGAAGAAGCAGCCCCTGCAGGCTAAAGGACAGGGATCCGGACCACAGAAGGCTCTCTTCACCACCGCGTCGAATATCTATCCCGCCGGAAAGGAGAACTACCAGCGTCAATACGACAACTCGGAGGACATTTACGCAAACGATGCCATAGACGGACAGAAGACCCAGAGGAAACGCGCCCTACTGGAGGCACCAATGATTCAATCGAAGAAGCAGAGGACGATGCCAGAGCCTACTCGCCCTGTCGCAGAACAATTCGGCGCCATCAAGGACGACGGAACAAAGCCATCTCACAGCTACGCCACGCTCATCGGCATGGCCATCCTCGGAGCCCCAGGGAAGCGATTGACCCTAGCCCAGATCTACAAGTGGATCTCGGATTCGTACTCTTACTACAGCGCTGCCGAGACGGGATGGCAGAACAGCATTCGCCACAACCTCAGCCTGAACAAGGCGTTTGTGAAGCAGGAGAGGCCCAAGGATGATCCTGGAAAAGGCAACTACTGGGTCATTGCTCCAGGAGAGGAGGAGAAGTTCAACAAGGACAAGCAGCCGAAGAAGGGCACGATTATCGAGAGCGGTCCTATCATGTCCGCGTCCGTCTCGCTCCCGCCACCCCCCATGGTCCAGGAGCGTCCTCCATCGTCGTACAGAAACTCGACGCCAGCACCTTCGGAATTCGCTCCCCCTTCTACAAACTCGTTCATGTCCATCCAGCCTGCCACAAAGCTGGATAATGAGCTCTCCTCCGACGCCACCATCCCCGCCTCGGACACCTACCAGCCCGACGAGGAAGCCCCCGAGCACGAGCTCTACGCACACGCCGGCGCCGCCCAACCCATCCTCTCCTCCCCACCCGCACTCATGCAATCCTCACCCCCCGTCCCCCGCCGCGTCCGTCTCCGTGACAACACGCCCCCTCCCGTCGTCCGCTTTGCCCGCTCCTCGGCCCAGCGCTCGCACAAACGCAACTTCGCCTCCATGGACGACAGCGGCTACTTCTCCTCCCTCAACTCCTCGGCCCTCCGCAACCCGGTCCCCGACCGCCACCCCGTCAAGCGCGGCCGCGCCGAGGAGGAAATCGCCCGCCTCCGCGGCTCCTCCTACGATAGCCCCTCCAAGACCTCGCGTCGCGCCCGCCAGCCTCCATGCGCCGAGTCCATCGCCTGGAACGCCCCGTCCTCGTCCCCGCTCCGCCGCGGCCTCGTCTACGAGTCCGCCGCCATGCTGCCCCCGCTCACGCCGGCCGTTAAGCTGACCGCGCCATCGCGCCCACCGCCCTCCGTCTCTCCAACCACCAACCTCCGTCTCCACCGCGAGCGCGTGCGCCAGCTCGTCGGGTCCCCGATGCGCGACTCCGTACACGCGGCTGACGACTGTCTTCCCTGGAGCCCCGCGTTCAACCTCGCAGAGCCGCTGTTCCCGGACCTCGACACCGAGTTTGAGATGTTCATCGATGCGAGTGCGGGGGATCACCTCCTGGCTGTGCCCGGGAACGGGTCGCCGGAGAAGAAGAGCGCGAAGAGGGGCAGGTTTGATCTTGCGCCTAGTGCGCTGGGGGAGCTGTCGAATATTAATAGCTTCGCGAGGAAGAATGTGACATCGACTCCCAAGCTGAATTTTACGCCGTCGCTTGCGGCGCCGAGGGTGTTTCAGTCGCCGTCGGCGGCGTTGGGGTTGGGGGCTGGGGGCGCGTCGCCGAGTAAATTCGCTTCTCCCATCTTCAGTTTGGGGGGGAGCTTTGATATCGGCTCTGTTTCTGGTTCTTCTTCCAATGGTTTTCTCGGCGGCGGTGGTGCTTCTGCTGGTGGTTCACACGTGCAGGAAGAGTACTATGGCGCTGAGTTCCTGGCTGATGGCGTCGCTGAGGATGCGGGGATGGATATCCTGCAAGGCTTCGCGAAGATTGGGGCCAAGGAGCGCGGTGGTCAGATGAAAGGGGTTGGTGTGAGGAGTGGGGTTAGGAGGAGTTTTACGAGTCGGTTTTAGGTGGGGTGTTATGAACGGATTATATCTGTTTGACTTTTTGTTTTTGTTTTTGTTTTGTTGATGGGGGTGAGGGTGGGGGATACTACGATGCTATACTGCCTGCTTGTCTACTGTTGTTGTTGTTGGAGTCACACTTGCGCTGCGACGCGTTATGTTGGGTTTTTTTTCTTGTTTATGATAAATGTCTGGATATACGAAACGTCAACCCCCTTTTTTTTCTTTCTGGACTTGGACTGTTTGGGTCTTTTCACTGGATTGTCGGGGGTATGCGATTGGAGGATCTCTCTTGTCTCTCTCTCTCTATCTTTGTTTGGGATATTTTGTCCTTGTGGATGGGATGTATGCGGGCTTGTTTCTTGCCGGTTATGGGTATGTTTGGGTTTTGGCCTTTGGCCTTTGGGTTTGGGGAGGGGGGTGGTTTACTGTCAAGAGTTTTTCCTTTTATGGATGCTTTTTTTATGTTTTTTTATGTTGGAGTAGTCTATGATGCCGTCTCTGGCTGGGTCTCTTTCCTTCTTTCCTTTCCTTCCGCACACACGCGAAATAGCGGCGGTGATGAGATGATGGGATAATGAATGAAACCAAAAATTTATAATACTTTGGGTGTCTTGTGTGTGATTGTGTTGCTTAATGGATGGCGGCTGTAAGTCGTATATTGCTTGGAGACGTGGAATTCGGCGTATATATAAATATGTTGCGCGCGGTGCAGTTGGAGGGTTTCAGCTCAGATGGCGGAAATCGATCTAGTTGTTAGTGGCGTGCTTGGTGATGGGGGTTTGTATGGGTTGGATGGCATGGCGTGGGAGATTTTGGATGGGGGTGGTTTCTGATATGTGACTCGACCTTTGTGGATAGAGGGGTAATTACTTTCACAGTCATATTTTTTCCTCATAGCTTTAATTTTCTTAGTGTGTTATAATGAAGATTAGTAGATTCGGGTGTGGTGTAGAATTGTTGTTTTTAAATCGAGGTTGTCTTTATTTGTTTATAAGTTTACGTTTTTAGAATTGGGGTTTTGTTAATAAATTCAAGGGAAATTATTATAATCGCCATGCATTAAAATACTTAATTTTTTGTTTACAAAACCTGTCTTGTAAAGTTACATAAATTGTAGATGCCTATCAATTCAGTGGAATACTGATTTACCAACGGGGGACAATATTGGATTTATTTAACGTCCGTTATAGTACATAGCATACGAAGCTCACCAGCGGAATTCCCAACCCTACCGGCTAATCATCGGGAATCGCAAGTCAAATTCACTGCCGAGACGGACACTATAACCTGCCGAGACGGACACTATATTAAACCATGAACTCTAAATAAACAGCGCGTCTCTCAATAGGCTCCCGGACCTCCTGAAAACGGGAACTAAATTTTTGATTTGATTTAAAAGGGTAGACAAGTTTAAGTGCAAACATGCCAGTTTGTTCGCAAATACGGCGTACAGGCTTCTGGAAAACAATATTGTCAAAGTAGGTTTAGCGAAAATGTCTTACTGTCTGGAGTAAAGTGGCCTCTCACACTACTGTGCTATGCTTTTGACTTGACGAACAGCACTGCCGAGACGGACACTATAATAACCATGAACTCTAAATAAACAGCGCGCCTCTCAATAGGCTTCCCGGACCCCTGAAAAAGGGACCAAATTTTTTGATTGATTTAAAACGGTAGACAAGTTCAAGGGCAAACTATGCCAGTTTCTGCGCAAATACGGCGTACAGGCTTCTGGAAAGCAATATTGTCAAAGTAGGTTTAGCGAAAATGTCTTACTGTCTGGAGTAAAGTGCCCTCTCACACTACTGTGCTATGCTTTTGACTTGGCGAACAGACCTCCCGTCGACCGTCGGATCTCTTCCTCCTGATGCTACTGTGAGGGTTGGGTTGGCCACAAGCAGCGTAGGGGTCGACGTCTACGCATCTGGCGGGGGTGGTGGTTAAAAGTCTAAGTGCATGGTGAGTATCTATCAAGTCCACTGGACCCTTACAGAAGGTAGGTAGATCTCGTTTCTTGTCCCTGGTGCCGTATCATTCGGGGAAAGAAAATGCGTCTCTACTTGCGCAGATACTACTGTTGCGACCAGGCATTTTCGTCCCAGCTGGTTGCCTACGAAACCTTGGAATAGAGCTGACAAGGGCACCAACGATTGGCGCTAGAACGAAGTTGAGTACTAAAGGAGGAGCGGATTCGGCATCGCAAATGCGTAGGCTATGGAGGCCATTAGACTAGTCTTCTGCACGATTGAAAACCAGATTGGACGACAAAATAGTTATACTTTCAAGAGCCGATGTCGATTATAGTCGGTTAATCAAGCTCAAGGCAGTACCACAACGCTTTTGTTGGGGGAGGACACGCGAATGGGGATACACTGCATATATTCACCGGCGCAAAATCCTGCTCCCCGGTAGTTGCCATGGTTGGCTGGTGGTACTGCAGTATGTATGGGACCACAAGCGGATTGCGATGCCGATTCAGCTACTCCCTTTAGTACTCAGCTTCGTCCTAGCGCCAATCAATTGTTGGTGCCCTTGTCAACTCTATTTCAAGGTTTCTGTTTTTTTCCTTTTTTTATGCCAAGTCTACATAGAGTTTTGGCGTGGGCCATAAAGTTGATGTAATGCCGAGATAACCCAGTTGGTAATGGAAAGATACTCAAAAGCTCGCATGCGATACCGCCATTCCTTTTGGATTCCTAAACTAAGGCCCAAAAAGAGTGAAGGTCAATACTATTATAGCACTGTTTGGCTACTATAATCGAGATAAACCTAGAGAGTTTATCCCATCCATAGCGGCGAATACATGGGTGGATGCATTCCAGGGGATGGGCGACGGCAGTACCAAATTACACAGCAGATAGGTGCGAAACATGGGCAGACGGAGAGATCAACCATAACTCCCTCATTCCAAAAGCAACAACGTTTGTGATTAGTCGAGATTTAACATCCGTGTGGCTTAATATTCAAGTGACGTGTTAATTGCGGGGTAGTTAAAACTCTGGTGCTGCAGGTCGAGCATTTGGGACCTGGATGTACATGGAGGTATAACGGAGGGCGAGGAGGTGAAACAGACAAAGACAATTTATGCCGCTCCAAAGGAACCAAGAATTTGTAAACCAAAGATGGGGTCATCAATTTCTTTAGACTACATCTACATCCTCAGATGATAAATACTCTCACACAAACACACTCACAGCATGATCAAGCTATTTGATTTTGCGGACCTCTCTACCCATCCTTGCTGTGAAAACGGGAAGGTTGCTAGGTAGTATGCATTGCATTATTTTCCTTTTTCCCTGGCCTGCATCCATTTTGTGATTTCCTGCCGCTAGCAAGCCGGTTGCAGACTAGATAAGCTTTCCGAGTGTATCATCAGGGAGGCAGGCAAATCAGATGAAAATGGTGTGTAGTACAGATCGACTCTCAAAGTATCTCAGCTGGAGGCGGACGAATCAGATGGAAAATGATGCAGCACACATGTTTGGAGGCGCTATTTGTGGAGGTCAACTGATGCCCGATACATACACACGCCATTAGTAGAAGTAATGATGAGGAGATGGTATATAAAGCGATACTGATACCTATACGAAGCTCTTCTAATGCTCCTTTGGTTCCTTCCAATTTTTCTTTATTGCTCTCTATTACAACACGGAAGCTGACGCTGCCAACAATGTTCTCCGTACGTGTTTACCTCCAAATCGCTGCGTCCCTCGCTGCGACCGTCGTGTCTTTTTTAGCATGGTCATATCTTACATCCCCAGGTAAGCTTTCTATCGCTATGTTATTCCATCAATACCCTACCTACTCCAATAGAGTGGCTCTCTGTTATTTTTTGGTTGTATTGCATTAAGAATTCCACTAACTTTCATCAAGTCAAGAACATACCCGGACCCTTCCTTGCAAAGTGCACAAACTGGTGGCGATTTTTTAGCATATATAACAATCGCTCAGTACAAACTCAACTCTCCCTCCACAATAAATACGGCTCCGCAGTGCAATTAGGTCCGAACCTCGTAAGTCTGAGCGACCCTAAGCTCATTCGAACCGTTTACAATACCCGGGGCGATTATCTCAAGGTGAGAACCTTTTCTAGCCTCATTCCAAATTCGATGTCTAACAAAATTAGAGCAAATTTTATGATGTCAACTCCTCCAAAGTTGGCCACGAAATCATATACAATGTCTTTTCAACAAGGAGCAATAAAGCACATGCTCATGCCATCAGACCCGTTCGGAAGCTTTTCACGCTCTCCTCCCTTCTGAAAACGGAACCACTCATCGACACAACCATTCAAACGCTCCTATCCAAACTTGACTCAAACTTTGCTCTCGGCGAAAATGCCGGCAAGACGTGCAAGATGGACAACTGGCTTCCCTTTTTCGCCTGGGATGTCATTGGCCGCTTGACATTTGGCGTGCCCATGGGCTACCTGGATAACGGTTGCGATTTCGATGGCTCTCAACGATCTGGAGAGGAAACGTTCTTCTATTTCGCATGTATTGGACAGATCCCTGAGCTGGACTACTTCCTAGCGAAAAACCCTGTGTGTCGCATTGGGCCACCTGCCTTTAATGGACCGGCGATATTATGTGCGCAGCGAGTTGCCGAAAGACAGAAAGAGTATGAAGCCAATGGAGAGGAGGCTCATAAGGACATGCTCGAGGATTTCATGAGAGTTAACAGAGAGGACCCCGCCATGATGGACGACAACGCCGTTATAGGAGCACTGATTGTGAATGTTCTTGCCGGCGGAGATACGACTGGTATCCTACTTTGTGCAATTATCTATTACGTACTCAAGGACCAAAGTGTGTACAGGAAATTGATGGAAGAGCTCGATGCTGCGAATTTGCCATGCCCCGTTAGCTATGCGTCTGCTGAGAAGTTGGCCTACTTTGATGCTGTGGTCAAGGAAGCTGCTCGAATGCATCCTGGTGTCGGGTTGATACTTGAGCGGGTTGTCCCAGCCGAGGGCCTCACGCTCGAAGATGGCAGGGTTCTTTCCCCAGGGACCGTCGTTGGCATGAATGCATGGGTCATCCATCAAAACAAAGAAATCTTTGGTGACGACGCAGCGTCTTTTAACCCTGAACGCTGGTTGCGTAGCAAGACAGAGACAGAGGAGGTTCGTGAATTTTCACTATTGGCTTCCTGTCAGCCCTTGAAAGATGAGAGTGTATCAAGAGCGGATTAAGAGTGCATCTGTTTAAGACATCGTCACAGCTGTACTCTCAATGCACTCCTGACACTCTCAGAGATATTCATAATTTCGTGCGAAAACTGTGCTAATTATTTAAATAGGAGTATCAGGCTCGGCTTAGCATGATGAAGAATCATGATTTGACGTTTGGAGCTGGCAAGCGGGTCTGTATGGGCAGAAGCGTGAGTATTCTGGAGACATATAAGGTTATGACTACATTGTTTTTGACGTATGAGGTGAGTGTGAATCACTTGAATGCTCCAGTTTTGGGGATCGGACTGATGTTTTATTAGATGAGTCTTGTGGACCCAAGCAAAGAATGGCACATTCTGTACTCTTGGTTTACGAAGCAGACTGGGATAGATGTGAAGCTTCGGAGAAGGAACAAGTTGCGGGTTTAGGTACAGATTGTCAGAGAGCATCATTATAAGTTTTACCACCCTTCAATGGCATTGAATCTGCCAGATATATCCTACTTACTCAACCCTCTACTTGCTGCAATAACTCTCCCTTGCCCTGCCCCTGTTATGCTAGCCCTAGGAGCGCTATGGGCCCTCTTCTACAGGACTAGACCACCACCTATTATTCTTGTCCAACCCCCGATAAGTGGTACGATTATTAGCACATCTCTAGTAGCACTAAGTCATACAACGGATCTCTTTAGTTCCATCTGTCAGTAGCTGTTCTTTTTAATTGTAGCCACTAGTGACTGTACGATTATTAGCACATCTCTAGTAGCACTAAGTCATAGAACGTATCTCTTTAGTTCCATCTGTCAGTAGCTGTTCTTTTTAATTGTAGCCACTAGTGACTGAGCGGCTTTACTTGTACTTTAATTGTTGCAATCACTGTTGTCATCTACAGCCACTTTTTAGACTTTTGAGGGGCACGATTACTTTTGATCGTGAGCTGTGCCTTTCTTTTGTTCAACCATGTACCCCTGTTACCTGTACAGACCTGCTGTTATAACACTGCTCTCCTGTGCATCTCACAACTTGAAGGCCCAACCCAAATCCTCCTACTCTCCGCCCAACCTTTGCTCTCCGGCTAACCTGTGCTCCAACTGTTGACCCTTAGCTCATGTCACTGCACCATACCGCTGCTAGACACCCATCTAATACTAGACTTACCAACTATTGCCTATGACCCGAACTTAAACCAGACCACACTTACCGCCACATACGAACATAGAGTCAAGAGAATTGGGCATCGTGTCCGCTCTGCCATACACAAGCTTGCGGGATAATAGTCTTAATCACGCCACTAGGCATAGCATGGAATCACAGCCCCTTGCCACCTGAAGGATGAGGCGAGGGGTGAGCGGGGTGAGCAGGTGAGCAGGTGAGTTCTCTGTCCAACTTCTGTATCATATTCACCCTTGCCCCTCGTACTCGCCATCCAACCCAGTCAAGTAGCTAAAGATGATATACTATTGGCCACTATATTCTGCTAGTAGTGAACGTTTGTAGTTGCAAAGCTTCAGCAAGCATGTTGAACGAACTTGACTGCCCGTCTAACAGTACTACTCGTTATCAGATCGAGAGCCTCTGTTCTTTAACTTTGTGCTGTATCGGACTTGAAGCGCTCAAAGAAACTCTCCATGGACGCATTGGTCTCGGTCGCGCGCTCCAGATGGACCCAGTGCCCCGAGTCCAGTGGCACAGTCTCCACGTTCGAGGTCCAATCCCCGAGCATCTGTTGCTGCTGGGCCATTGAGGCTGCGGGCTCCTTAGGTACTACAAATAATACCGGTCTCTCAATCCTGACGTTCTCGTACCCTACCTCGTCCTGCGCATACAGATTCTTCAGCCACATTTGATACCAGCGCACAGCGCCTTTATATCCATCTGTCTTCCCAAACGCCTCCAAATGTTTGCGTTGGAAGTCCTCCGGATACCAGTCTCCAATCGGGACTCGGCGGTCGTCGCTCACAAACTCCTGCATCTTGCCCAAGGGATGGAACCAGTGATCCCAGACGGGCGTGTCAGCGGCGAACATTACACTTAAGGCACTCTCGGCGTGCGTCTCAAGAGCATGTTGAGCGCTGGGGTCACCGCCAAGCCACGGAATGTATCCGAGCATCTCAAAGCCCATGGCTTCCTTGGTGATCCTGTTGATCATGTCCACGTCGAATGGGGTGCCCAGTCTTGGCGGGCCGACGGCAAGGAACACCAGTGCTGTCCAGTAAGAGGGATAGTACGCAGCGGCACGCGATAGAAGTGTTGAGCCAAAATCGTGGCTAACGCCAATCACCTGGTCCAGGCTAAGAGAGTCAAGAAGTTCGATGAGCTCATCACTCATGGGCTTTAGGCGGTAGTTATCGACATCTGTCGGCTTGCTCGTTTCGCCATATCCCAGCAAATCTGGGGCGACGATACCAAATCCCTTGGTAGAGAAATGATGTATCTGGAGTAGCCAGTCGTGCGAGTGGGATGGGAAGCCATGAAGAAATACCAAGGTGGGGTTTGTTTGTCTTGCCTGGAGATAGAAGAACGAGTACTTATGCCCTCTTGAAGTTTTGAAATAACTGCGAGGTGGCACTTCCGGAGTCATACTGCGCAATTCTCCGGGCTGCAAATGCTTCGTGACTGACTGAGGCTTGGTATGATGTGATGTCTTGTAGAATATGGTTCAGTGACTCAGCTCGGGTCGTGCCTTTTGAGACGGAGAGTTCGGCATGTTCGTTTTTAGCGCTGACATCCTGGAGTCTGTCTGCCTGGAGATCGGACGTGTGATATCGCTTGACCAGGTGGTGGTTATGAGCCAAGGTGCGACTGTAAGGCGGCACTGAAGAAGAGGGCTACTATGTCTCGAGTAGTGTTGAGTCCTATACCCAACGAATGGGAGGAAGCGGAGTGTAAAATGCTCCTGGAGAATTATAAGGGAAAGTCTAGGTAGTATACAGTACCAATATCAAATCAGCTTCACTCTACATTCCATTGTTTCATGTTTTGCGCCACAGTTCCGAGACAGGCAGCTAGCCAAGAGTGACGAGCTAGCTATATTAAGTTAGTCCACATCCCTTGGGTCTATGAACGTCTGCTCTATCCAATCGATACCATGGGAGATAGTCTGTTAAGCCTAAACTAATAGGCAGTGGCGATTTGGTGGCTGTTTGCCTACTGCTTATAGCAAGACCAGATGATTTCTCACATAGGGACATAGCTTTTATAAGACAACACTGTTGTATATGAACCATTTAGATATCGCTAGCTAACATAAGAAGTGGATCACTAAACTAATCTAGATCTTAGACCATTTGCGTGATGTTTGCTAACAAAACCACTTCTAGCTGCATATCCCCTAAAACCTCTAGTAGCCTAGACTATTAATTCCATCCTAGATCAACTCCTCTAATCTAATCTAAGACTGCCTAAAAAATAACTTAATTAAATTCTCTACTCTCTAAGTAGGCATAATATTACTTAGGTCTTAGAGCTTATTATCTAAAGGATTTAGAATCTCTACATTACTAAGATAGAGTTTTTATCTCGTTCTACTATCTCGACGCCAATTCTAAATGTGAATAACGGGGCGAGATCCGGTGGATACTCTCCGGGTGGTGCAGTCCCACGCAGACTCGAAGTCTTCGAGGGTATAGAACAACCTGAGCCCCGCATGTTCTCAGCCGATAGGTTTCTGAGCGGGCTCATCCTGCTACCAGACTCCTTCTACCCCTCATCAATGATGGACGTCAGAGCTGCGACGCGAACTATTGCTCGAGCACGAGGGGCGTACAGGTCTAACGCCGGGTCACGTGCTTTAGATATTTATCCCTGGATGTCACGAAGTAAACATGATTCTCCACCCCATGGGAATAATGAAGTGGCGTGCGCGCGGATCGCTTCCTCCAACCTAGGTCTAACGCCGGGTCACGTGCTTTAGATATTTATCCCTGGATGTCACGAAGTAAACATAATTCTCCACCCCATGGGAATAATGAAGTGGCGTGCGCGCGGATCGCTTCCTCCAACCTTGAGCTTCCGCTCAAGGTTTGGTCACGTCGATTATTGGCCCTGTAACCGAATGGTTTCTCATTGACGGTCCACCTCCCGGGTTGGCTCATGCCGCCATGGTGCTGCCTAATATGCAGCCACAGTCACAGCTGAACTCTGAAGCTGTCCAGCTGTCGATTCCTCAGGGTTTCAGGGCCCCCCCCGAGTCCTACAGATACTGTACGTACGCCCGTAGAATAGTGTAGTAATTCAATCGTTCAATTAGTTCTATAAACTGTGTTTAATGTGAGGCTTCCTGAAACTAATTACACTCAATTCACTTTGGGCAAAAATCCCCAATTCTCTCTCGCAAGTGCATCATATAGAGTTAATTGCATGTCGCAAGAAAGTACTTTATCAACATGGATTCAACTCAACCGTTCGTATATAGGCCTCTCCTCAAAAACCTCGCGGACCACTATGTGATTCGGGTAGTGAATATGCTGCCCCTCGAGGCTGGCGAAGACGATTCAAGCCCTATCCGCGGCAACATCGAACACGTCCAGATATGTGACTGCCATCTCGCCGCCGGCGAGGGGCCGGAGTCATTGGCGTCTCGCTACCCGACTGTTTACTTTAGCAAACATGTGGAGAATCGGCCAGAGGAGGACTATGAGACGCCTCATTCTATACATAGTAAGAAGGCTAAAAAGAAAGACTTCGGCTCGAGTCTACAGCGTGTGACGAAGGGAGTCTCAAAGCTTTTCAAAAAGTCGTCGTCTCCACCTCCGTCCAACAGTCTACCTCCAGAAACCAAGCGACAATTGCTCGTCCAAGCCATTTCCAACATGGTTGAGTTTCCAGAAGATACTGGAGGCGGATTATCCATGGCCTGGCCCGCGGATGACAGCAGTAGCAGCAGTTTCCGCCAGAAGTTCAAATCCTCCCCAAAAACAGTGCGTCCTCCTGAGAGACCGCATCCGGACTTCCATCGCAAGTTCGACTTTGGAAATTATGTCGCGCTGTCCTATACGTGGAAGCCCGAAGCGCCGAAGAAGAGGATCTACCTCCAGAACGGGGCCTTGCTCGAGCCAGAAGTGAACAGCGAGTTTGGTTTCATGGACGTCGGACATAACCTTGACGCAGCGCTTCGCAAACTTCGTACCATTGACCTGTTCAAAAGTGGACTTCCAATATGGATTGATGCACTTTGTATTAATCAAAAGGCCGATCCTAAAAAGGGAGACACAGAGAAGGATGAACAATTCCAAGCAATGAGTGCCATATACAAACATGCCGGCAACATAGTTGTATGGCTTGGTGAAGGGAATGAGACCCTGTACGAGGCAATCGACCACATTCAGGACATATCCAAGATGTATCGAACAGAGTGGCAGGAGGCGTTCGACGAAGCAAATCTGCAATATGCACACCAACATCGAGAGGGGGCCGCAATGCATCTTAAGCTGGTATTAGAGATGTGGAGAACAGCAGCGGCCCAGTCTAGAGCTGCTTTCTGGGAGGACAAGGAGAATGAACTAGTCTTTGAGTTCTTCAGTCTTCCATACTGGCGGCGTCTGTGGGTCATTCAGGAGTTGGCGATGGGAACCGCTGATATGACTTTTATAATCGGGAACCGGGTGACTGAATGGCGGTATATAAGAGATGCTGCATTCTTGTATTCAGCGATTAGTGATATTTTCGTAGAGTCCTTATCGCGCGCGATAGTTCCGACACTAATAGCATCTGACGAACAGAGGCTGAAAGAAAGAAAGAAGAAGGTATTAAAGATCGGAGAAACTATCAATCATGTGGCAGAGATTGCCCAATTGGAGATTCAGGGGCATAGGAAAATTCTCAGGTCAATCATGGCTCCTTCTAATGGCTATCTCAACAAGTTGAATAGCGGCCCAACAGCAGGGCCCATGCGAGGCTCAGTTATCTGGCAGGCCCTGCGTCTTATATCTCGAGCCGGTTGCGACGATCCCCGAGATAAAGTTCTCGGCATAGTAGCTTTACCCGGCTTACCGGATTTGGGTATAACCTGGGATTCCACGAAATCGACCGTAGAAGTGTACACCGAGTTCGCCAAGGCTTGCATCAATCGCTCCTATCGCAATCCACTAGAAGTTTTGTGTTTAGTAGATGGAGCGACATTTTATCTCGAAGACACAAAGGGGCATCCTCAGGAACTTCCATCATGGGTCCCCAACCTAGCGTCAGAAAGAGAGACAGGCATCATCGAGGGAACCTTCCGAGCGGGCGATAAGTGGACACCATATCAAATCATGGGATTTGAAGACCTCGATTCGGCACCATCGATCAAGTTCGACGCTCGAGGCAATCTGCAGTGCCACGGCTTCATCATCGACGTCGTGGACGGTCTAGGTCCCATCTCCAGCTCAGATCCAGACGTGAGTAATACTGGCTTCTCACCAGGAATGACACAGCCCTCTATCAGCAGCCCATGGCCTATAGAAGACGAAACTCCCTCGACGTCGCTCTGGCGCACATTTGTAGCCGGAACAGACGACAACGGTCGCAGGGCCCCGAAGGAATACTCCGCGCTTCTCGACGCCTTCGTCGATGGCTTCAACTACTCTAAGACTGACTATGACCTCTCGCCCTACGAATTTGTGATCGACAACGCCGAACTCATGATTAATGGCCTTCCATTATCCTCTTGGCTACCACGCTGGAACCTCATCAATAGCATCATGTCCATGTCAAAACATAGATTGGACGGCATGCCGGTTTTCCAAGCGTGCCCAGATTGTCGCGGCACTATTAACGCTGCGGTACAGACCATGGCCATAAGGACCAAGAGGAGGCGGTTGATGCTCACTGAGAAAGGCTATCTGGGCCTAGTTCCCAATAGCGTCATGCCAGGAGACGTAGTAATCATTATTAAAGGGCATGGTCGGCCGCTCATTGCCAGCACAAAACCAGCTTCTTATGTCCCCCAGGGCACCTATATAATTAAAGGCGAGGCCTATATTGATGGAATGATGTCTGGCGAGATGATGGGTAACGAGCATGAGAAGACGTGGGAGGACCTCACGTTCATCTAAGATGAATTGAGTTAGCGTAAAGCTCTTTCTATTCGAAATCACAAGGGAAAGATTTTTGCTTAAAGCTATTAGTGGAATAAGGGCATGGTAAATGAAATACTTGAATAAATGAAATAAGTAATGCTATTATAGTTTTACTTCTAGAGATACAATAATCTTTAATGGGGCTCATAACCTTCCATTACGGTGCTTATTAACGAAAGTAAAACGCGCCGAGCCAGCTGGCGCGAGATCAGGTCAAATTTCCAAAGAGAAACAGGCATGGACAGGGGTGAGCAGCAACTGCCGACTCTACCAAGAGTACTCACAGAAGCATACTATCAACTAGGAACAAAGAGCATACAGCAGTGCAGCTGCGTTGTAGCAGCTAAGGAGTGGGAAGTGATACAGATGAGATCTGTGAGGTTAAAGCGTTACTTGCTAATTTAACAGTACTACACTTTTGATTCGACTTAGTTGTTATGCTCTCTCCGTTGGAGCTATAAGTTACTAGGCCAACCTTTGATTCCAGAGTCTTAACAAACCAACCTAGCATTCTAGAGGTCTCTACTTTAGAATCCAAGGTTAGCTTAGTAACTTATGTGAAAAATGCTTCCGCGGAAGCGGAAGCTAACAAACGTCCCGATAACAGATTATTGTCACCAGGCATGTGCATGAATGACAAGGCCTCCCTCCAAGACGCTTTCTCTGGTGCTAATGGCGTCTTCGCGATGACATCCAAATCTTATCCTGGGAGACTTCTGACGAAGAAGAAGACCTGCAGCATGAAATTGAAGCGGGTTGCAACATTATCCTGCCAGCCAAAGAGTGCGGTATTAAGCACTTCGTCTTCAGTAGCTTGCTTAACATAGTCAAGACAACAGGAGGACGGGGTTTTCTCAACATTCACCACATGAACAACGAGTATGCAATCGAGCAGATTGCTAGACAAAATCCCAGGGTGAATTGCCTCATTACGAGTTCGTATTCATCTAAGGATCCAGCGTCATTGCGCGTTGTTTTGCATGGTCGCCATTAGGTAGCTTAGTGAGACAACCAGGTCATCTTGAGGGCATCAAATAATTGAGGGCAACGATGCTCAACCGCTAGTCCAAATGGCATCGTGCTAAGTATTATCCACTGAAAGCTTGTAATCCAGTGGCTTAATGCTCCCGATGGTGCCAATGGGCATAGTGTGGAATCTGAGCCCCCTGCCGCCTCAAGGGGTGAAGTGAGGGTGATTAGGGTGACCCGAGGGATCCGCCACATCCCCCTCCCTGACTCGCTCCCCACCCTCGGAATCACCATGTGTAGGCGGACCATTAGCAGAATAAGCCGGCGGAACTCCCATCTTGTACCCAGGCGGTTCATTTGCCTTCAACTCGTTCGTCTTCTTCGATTTCCAACGCCTCCAACAGATATAGCACACGACTGCCAGAATAAAAGGGACACCAAGTCCTATTGATAATCCTAGGATTAGGGGTAAATTGTTTTTATGGTGGTAATCAGTACAACTGTAGTCGTCGAGCGGGTTGCCAGTGATGCGCTCGATCTCGGAAGCGATGGAGTTGCAGTAGAAGGAGGCAGAGTTGCTGTCTACTTCAAAGAAGCCGAGTTTGGTGATGGAGGTCATGGAGACTCTATGGTTTGGTGAGTGGGTGGCGGGTTGGGCCGCGGGGGGGCAGAGCAGCTTACGCGGTGATATCGCCCGAGAGGAGCATCATATCGGGTATGCCTTGGATCGGCTCTAGGGTAACATTCAATGGGGTAGATGTGTTGATTTTGAGGTTCTTGAGGTTCTTGAGGACGGGGAAAGAAATGCTAGAGTAAGTAGTAAAAATTAGTTTGGAAATGGGGATAGTGGTGGGCTGGCTAGGTTTGCTACTTACGATCCAATTGTTCCATCGAGTACAATACCTTCAACCTCGTATAGTCTCGGGAAGCTGATGTTTAGTGGATTTCCGTATGTGAGAATGTTTATATTTCGATTGAATTGGGAAGTCTTGTCCCCGAGTCCTACTGTAAATAGCTCTGGCATCGACAAGCTATTTACAACTAATTAGCACTTGCAATTCTAGAGGGGTTTTCTAGTGGGCTTTTCTCTTACTTTGTGATGTTTCCTTGAAGGTACATATCCGAGGTAAATTGTAGCGCAGGGAAGTCTATATCCAAGGGCATCTGGGGGGCGGGAGAAACAACTCTCAAGATTCTCGAGACATTTACGAGTTTTGGGAAGTTTAACCTAGAAAACATATTAGGATTTAGAAAGCAAAAAACACGAAGTGCAATTGCGGTTGTTGCTCGCGAGTATTAGAAACGTGAACATTACCTTGCGCTGTTTCCCGTGACAAAAAGTTGCTTACTGCTTTCTAGAGAGGGGAAGTTTAACCTATAAATATGTTAGGATTTAGAAAGTATTAGAAACGTGAACATTACCTTGCGCTGTTTCCCGTGACAAAAAATTGCTTACTGCTTTCTAGAGAGGGGAAGTTTAACCTATAAATATGTTAGGATTTAGAAAGCAAAAAAAATAAAAGGTGCAACTGCAGTTGTAAACATTACCTTGTGCTGTTTCCTGTGACAAAAAGATCCCCATTGCTTTTCAGAGACGGGAAATCCACAGAGTAATCTTCCATTCCAGCAAGTTCCAATGTATGATTCAATAGAGTTAGGTTCGGAAACGAGATGGTAGTAAGTACGGCCGCATTATTGATATCTATATAGGAGATGCTGTTCAGATCCGGGACCACAATTGAGGTGAGCAATGGTGTAGGAAGTGCCAGTTCGTCATCGTAATTTTTGTTTATATACTGTGTTCTAAGTCCACCGAAAATGTTCGTGACATTGGGGAAGTAGAAGTCCCCCGTATAATTGGTCGCGATGTTCACATTGCCATATATCTCGGTGCAGCCCGCGTACACTGTTTCCAGCTCTTCTTGATTCGAGACGGCGATGCCCCCAATGGAATTCCCCTCATAAAAGTAGCAGGATTTAGCCGAGGTACCTGTTGGATTTTTACTGATTAGCAAAGAGCATGTGCGATAGATTATAGATCACCCTCTTACCTGAAACGGCGAGCGCGAGGAGAAGCAAGCACAGACTCGTCGTCGTCGTCGTCGTCGTCGCAAGTTGGGAACGTATCATTATCATTCGCTGAGACACAACTGAGTGCGCCGATCACGATAATCACTGTTATATCAACAAAGTGTAGGCACTCGCCGCATCTTTAAACAAAATGGGGGGAGGGTTAGGATTACTTAGTTGGACATACATAGTCCGGCATACATAGTCCGGCATTCATAGTCCTGCATACTATCGATTTAACCTGCCATTGTAAGGCTAGGGCTGTTGGACTGTGGGGTAAATGGGTGTTGACAAGAGCTAGCGGGGCAACTAACAACTAACAAACCTGACGGCTAGCACGGGACGAAAGCGAAGACCGAAATCCTCGTCTCACATGTGATACCATACAATTATATTCTTAATTTTCTTGGAAACATATAGCCAAATAGCATACCCCAGAATACAGTAGACCATTAGAAGGATAAGGTGTCACATACAATCGCGTGTCCAATAAAAAATAAGAATGCATGCCTACAAACCAGTATGTTGGAATGACGAAAATTAAGGTAAGAACTGTATAGAGGTTGGACCTAGCAGTGATGAACTTTAAAATACGCGCAAAATTGTAGGTAGGAGCGTAGCCTGAGCCACAGGTGCGTTGCTGATGCGACCTGTTCGTGTACATCACGGGGGTTGGACAAGCTGGATAATGAGGTGTGGCTGGAGACAGTGGACAGGGGAAGGCTGGGAGTTATTTTGGGGCCTGGCAGGTCTCGGCAGGCTTTCAGGATGTTCTGTCTAATTGCAAAAGGTGAAGGATCCAATTTATAATGACTACAACACAGGAGCATTCACAGCGAACAGTCTAACTTTTTTAAATCTGATTCGAACCTGAATCCAAAACAAAGTCAAAAGACAATTTTATATAATAAGAGCAATGGCCAACATCGATACCATTAGTACCGTCGAACCTACACCAGGCCTATTCATCTCCGGGTACGGCGTCACTTACCGCAATTACCAACGGTCGCACTGACACGTGAGCAGTATAACTGCAACTCATTCTCCAGATACACTCCGCAAGCATGGCATCACTCATGTGCTTAGTTTAACAAACCAGCAGGAGTTGCCCCGGTTTGCAAAAGAGCTCGGGATACAACAGCTGCACCTCGACATCGAAGACAACCCCTACGAAGATTTGCTAATGTCGCTGGACGGGATATGCGCGTGGATTGATAACGCACTCAGCTTGGCTAAGGATCGAGGAACTGGAGTTCTGGTTCACTGCCTCGAGGGCGTCTCTCGGAGCGGGGCCGTTATTATTGCGTACCTAATGCGCACGCGGTCCATCAGCTACGAGGCCGCTTTTGATCTTGCAAGGAAATCGCGCGCGGTTATTATTCCAAATAGCGGGTTCGCGGACCAGCTTCGGGTTTGGCAGCAGATGGGATACAGCATCTACAAGAATGGGTGTGAGAGTAGTGGTCAAAATAACGCTCTAGAGACGGCGCAAGTATATGAAGATTGGAGAGCAAACAGGGGCATTTTAATGTCTAGAGCACAAGAAGCAAAGGAACAAGAAACAAGGAAGAGAATGGCAGATATAGCAGCACGATTTGGGAGGCGAAGGTTTGAGTTTATAGAGACGGATGAGGCAGAAATTATCACTGCCTCATCTGCCTCAACTGTATAACACACATTCAAATTGTAACACTGCCACCTCATGCGTTCGCAAAAAATAACACTCGACTTATAAGAATACAATCCATAGCCTAGAAAGTATAACTTTGTCGATAATCCCCTATACAACCAAACCTATGAAGTAGCAAACGACAAAATATCATTTCCCATCCCTTTGGGAATATATACTCACGAACCCAACCTGTAAGAAACTTAGGTGGGATACCGACAGGCATACATCCAACATTCAACATCCATAAAACATCTCCCTCTCATTAATCCCCTCCCCCCAAAAAATTAACCAAAACAAACATACATCACCAGTCCCTTCACTCTCCACCTCCACCACAATGGACACCACAATCCCCATCACCACCAAACCAACCGACCCCAAACCACCACGCCCTCCAATCTCCGAAATCACACCCTCCCTCTACCTCGGCGATACATGGGGAGGAAACCCCATCAAGATTCTCGAAGAAAACAGCATCACCGCCATCGTCGCCCTGGAACCTAACAAGGGGCCCATCTGGGGCCCTCCCCACTTCCGCGCCCACGTCCGGCCCTCCCAGCGCCTGTTCCTCGCGTGTCTGGATAACAGCACGCAGGGTATGTTGGTCCACCTTGAGGGGATATGTGATTTCATCGATAGCCAGCTCGATGCCGAGGTCGGCGGTCCACCGCGGGAAAGTGATGGTGAGGGGTATGCCTCCCCATTCCCTGCGTCGGAGTAGGATAGGTTGAAGAAAATAGGGGATGAATCCTAGACCCGTGGTGGCATACCGCGCGTGGTGATCCATTGCGAAAAGGGGTACTCGCGCTCTCCTATGGTGTTGATTGCGTATCTGATGAGGAGGAGGGAGGAGCTGGATAAGGTGGTGCAGGATGTGAGGGGGTAGAGGAGGATGAAGCCGAATGCGACTTTTATGGAGCAGTTCAGGGTTTGCGAGAGTGTGGAGTATGAGATTTGGGAGGACGAGGGGAATATGGTGCCGAAGGAGGCGTATGCTGAATATCTGCGAGGGAGAAAGGAGAGGTTGGACGAACATGGTTTGACGGGGGATGAGCCGATTGGGGTGCAGAGTTTGTGAAGAAAGGCGAGACTGCAGTAGGGTTTCTGGCAGATGCTGTATAAGGGGATGAGGGGTGATGAACTGGCTGGGATTTAAACCTAGAGAAGCTGTCACGTAAGAAGGACTGTAGTAGCTGTTATAGCTGGTGCTGCGAAAAGGGTTGTGGGTGATGAACTCATTGGTAATCTGAACCTATAAAGTGTGTGTAAACTGTAGTAATCCTTCCCAGCAGACGCCATGCAAAAAGAACGCCATGCCAACCATATCGCAGCGCCGTGCGTTTGTTCCGCCGAACTCCCTGCCTCTGAACTTTCCCCGTGATATTCCCATAACGTGACGGACATCTTTCTCGATGGGCGTGATGAGCGCGCAGCTCAGTCTCCCGACGCACACCCCTTGCACCCACAGCTCACGCACTCCACCTCCTGATCCTCCTTCAGATTCGCCTTCGGCACTCGACATATGCATGTAGAGTTGAAATTCGTCTCCTTAGTCTGTATGCACCTCAAACAACAAAGCTGCCATTAATTAGTCCTTGCCCCAGCACATCCATCTCGGAGATCACTCACCTTGGCATAACTATCCTTCTTCCACTTAGCGATCAACATCGCATCCGCATACCCATTCTTACACAACCACTCATACAGCTGCTTGCTAATCTTCTCCTGCTTGTACAGCTCCCACACGTACCTGCTCCTTTGATGCGACACCTGAAAGATGGGCCAGAGCGCTTGGTGCTTCGGTGCTGCGGTCGTGGGGGCGTTCTCCGCGTCTTTCATCTTGTTGGCGAAGACGAGCAGGGAGTCTTCGATGTCGCTGAAGCCCGCGGGGGGAGCTTTGCGCTTCGAGGCGTGCCGGATGGCGGGCATGTTTGCGGTGGGGGGTGTGTGATGCGCAAGTCGGGTTGATATTGTATATTTACTCCGTATGCAGGGGTCGAGGAGTTTAATGTCGTCGTGGGGTGAAGAAGGGAAAAGAAAGTTGCCTGTCGTCTGTAAGGCTGTCTAACATGTCAACAGCTCCAATGGTGGCGGGGCCTAAATAAATAAAAACCTCAGCCTTACGACTCTAGCCTCAGGCATTAACATCACGTGATACTCAATCCCGGCTTCCGCCCGAGCTTCAAACGAACGACGATGAGCGATGAAGAGTGCCCTTTTTTGAGCTGTAAGAAGAGACAACACCAGCGCACAATATGGTCATCAATCCCACCTACCTCGCGCAGCGGACGCGGCAGTGTGAGTTTATAACCCGTTGCGGATTGATTGGGCGGGGGCATGGGGGCTAATGTGGTTGCAGCTGTGAATTGGAATGATGCCCAAAGGCGGGTTGCGAAGAGCTACCGCGAGTGGATCCGTTCTGTATGTTTCCCCCGTTGGTTCACCCTCGAGTTATTGGAATACTGCGGAATGGCATGGGGGCTAATGTGGTTGCAGCTGTGAATTGGAATGATGCCCAGAGGCGGGTTGCGAAGAGCTACCGCGAGTGGATTCGTTCTGTATGTTTCCCCCGTTGGTTCACCCTCGAGTTATTGGAATACTGCGGAATGGCTGTGTTAGCTGGGTGGATTGGATTGGGTTGGATTGGGACGTGGATGGAGAAGGAGGGGAGAATTGGAGGAGCCGGTTGATTGTTACGGATTGATGCTGATTGTATGACGAACAGGCCCCGGAGATCCAGACGATGTACTCGCTGAACATGTCGGTTGGCGAGCTGCGGACGAAGATGAGGGAGCAGTTTGAGCGACACCGATACGTGAAGCAGTTGCCGGTGGTGGATATGCTGTTGTTCCAGAGCCACGCCGAATACCAGGTAGGAATGCCTTTTCTTTTGCTATGGAGGCGGAGGGAGTGTGATGGAGGTGGAAAGAATTGGATTGGGGCTGGAGTGGGTGTGAACGGCGCTCCGGATACGGCCTCAGAACGCCTCACCAGAACCTTCCACTGGAAACACAGCAGAGAAACAGCAGACACGGCGTCACATACCATAAAGACCCCTCACTAACACCGACCTAGGAAACCCTAAACTACTGGAAGCAGCTCCCCCACATCCTCAAGTACTTCCGCGCCGAAGAGGACCCCACCGCGCATCTCCCCAAGAACTTCATGAGCGGCTTCCTCGAGGGCCGGAATTAGAAGAAGATGAGAAGCGGAGAGTGAGGAGGATAGGGGCCATGGCACAGAGATAGAGGTACATGGTGGGAGTTTTGGTGGAGGACCAGTAAAGATAGGGGAGAGGGGAGAGGAGGATTTGTATATATCCGTTACTATGTTGAGAATGGGACGAAAGTGTTTCTTACTAGTGGAGTGTCCACGGATTTGATGCGCCTTGCGAAGTGAAGCACGACGCATCATGCACCGTGGGAGAATTGGCCAGATGAGATAGCTTGCATGGTTAATGACCTGTGTGGTTGACTTCTCAGATTGCTCGGATTTGTAAGGTATCTCGCCGTCCTCAACCAAATATACATTCTCTCGTTCCCCTTCTATACCAAACGCCACAACAATCCCACGCAGCTTTTACATCCCAGCCCATAAACGCCGCAGAACGCCACCAAGATAGCTCATCTTCGTCCTATCTCACAACCCCTCAATCACACCGCCCCTCCCCTACTGCCTGCCGAACGCCTCCCTCTCACCCACAAACTTCTCCGCCACCACATCACACAAATCGATCAAGTCATCCAGTCCCTTCTCCAGCGCCTCAAACGCCGTGCCCTCGTACGTCTGGATGCGGATGTTCATCTTTGGCTCCGAGGGGTGGGGGATCGAGTAGCCGCAGAACTCAACGTTGGGGCTAGGCGGGGTTGTTAGTTTGTTCTCTTATCGACTATTGTCTATTTCCACGAATCCTCGGGAATGATGCTGGAGGGAAATGGGGGTGGACCTACTTCTTCATAATAATATAACGCAGCGCATTACCGAGCGTATGATCCTCATTTGTAAACTCAAAACTCGCAGCCGTGTCCGACGATCCCGGAAGCTATACCGCATATTAGCATTCATTCCCTTATATGGGGGCCCTTCCCCAGGTATCCTCTGGGTTAATAACATACCACGCGCACATTCTGTTTCGCCCAGATCGCAGCAAGCACCGCATCCTCGGTCGGATCAACCTCCTTCTGCTGCACCACCGCCGGCGCCACATCGCCCATCGAGACGTCGCCGTCAAAAGCGTCTTCTGTGCTTGCCATTGCGAGTAATTAAAAGTGAGGGGAGGTGGTGGGTGGGCAATCAATATACAATTCGAGGTGGGGGTAGGAGGCTCAGTGGCAGTATCTATCGGCGATTGGGACTTTTTTATATCATGCCTTGGATATGAGGCGCGTATCGCAACTGATAAGGAATCACGTGGCGATAACTACACTAGCGCCATATTTCAAAAGGTTCAAGTTGAGCACGTGACTACAGGCCCAAAAGGGAATGTGATGAACGGTACCTCCTCCAGCGAAGCATCCACACACATTCCCAGCCCCAAAAGAAAATCTCATTTTCCTCAACACGTCACGGCTATGACGGTCCACTAGCCCCCCCCGCCGACTTGTTCCTGATCCTCTCGCGCGCGCCCCGAAGGGGAAGGGAGCGGCCGTGGCACCGCATACACGACCTCCGCCGCCATGGCCCCGCCCAGGGCGCTGACCGGGATCTGGGTCCCTGATGCGGCGACGTGATGCGGCGAGGTAGGATGAAGGGGGGCAGGGGGGAAGGGCGTTATCGATTACTGTAACGGAACTAGAAGGGATGAGGGGAGGGGTGATTGGGGGATGGGGAGGTTGTTGGAGCCTCATCCTCTACCGCTCTACCAAACATCCTCAAAGCTTCATCAGAATACTTTTAAAGTCCACTAGAGGCTGGCTGGGCTGGGTTGGGTGGTGGGATGGGCGTGGTGGTGCAGGTCTGGATGGATGTAAGGGATTGTAAGACTGAGAGGAGGGAGCTGATGTTTTGTCGTCTGTCGGACAGAGCGCAGCTTATTCCTCGGCTTGGCGATCCAGTCCAGCACGCCGAGGTTTGTACTCCTTGCCCAGCAACCTCGCGACTCTTTCTCAACCAACTCCCCAAGTTTACACGCGGCAACGCAACTCCCCAAAACGACAAGAAGCCCAGAAGGCCGCGGCCCTCTCCTCCTCTCCCTGACTTCCATGATTGGGCTGCGAAACGGGCCTACCTGCACCACGCACTGCTGACAACGAAGCAAAAAGCCTCGTTCGCGTTTCATCTCGACGCGCTCGATCTGCCCTGTGGTAGGTCGGACAGGGGTATCGCGATCCCACTTTTCCAAAACGCCAGCATGTTTGACAGAGCGCAGGGGGTGGCGGAAGAGCGGTAGGGGATCGTTTGGTGGCGGGCGCCTTTGGTGGCGATTTTGGGAAGAGTGGGAGAGATCCAGAAGGGGTTTGGGGGTGTTTGACGTTCGATGCGGCGTGGCCAGAGTTGGAGCTGGGTATTGTTCTGCTGTGTTGTGTTGTGCTGGGTGTTTCCCTGCTCTGCACGGCCCTTTGGTACTGCACCCTTTCATACAAACCGCTGCCGTCGTGTTCATCCCAACTGCAGCCCTTGGGTGTAATGAGATGTTGTAAGTTAATTGATCGACGTTTTGGGTGCTGTGAGGCTTTTCGATTTTGGGGAGGATGAGATTGTTCAGGATGGCTGATGCGACTATGGGGAAACGGGTTGAGAGTGTTTAGAGTGCCATTCTCAGCAGAGTGAGTATTGGCACTCTATACTCAATACTCAATATTCTGGTCTTCATCGACAATACCCGACAACTCGCTCATTCGCTCTCATCACTCCCATACCTCGCATCATCATTTCCCTCTCCCTCACTTCCGGCCATCCATCGCACTACCGCGCACCGTGCCCAACTCTATCTCGTAAGGTTCCTCCAGGGCGGCCCTAGCGTGTGCAGCCCATCTAGAGGATCATCCAGCGCCAGCACCCCCCCAGAACAGACCAAAAATCCACAACGACTAGCACCTGATGGGGGACAGGGATTTTGATTGAGAATTCAATAGTCCGACTTGGGATGCTGCTCTGTTTGTCTCGAAACCCAGTTATGCGGGACGATTGGCGGGGGGATATGGGGCAGGGTTGGATGACCAGATGAATCTAAAACGGCGCGTGTTTCTTCTGGGGACGCTATGGGAGTAGGTGGGTGGGTTGGTAGAGCTGGTTTCGCTGTACGAGGACAGGTGCTGTGCTACGGTATGGGATGGTGGATGATGGTGGGGTATAGGTGAGTGCTCTATAGCATATGGAAATAAGTTTGGAGTGTGTTTATCTCACGTTTGACTGCGTCTTGCATGTGTTTGTATATACGAGCTGATACTGAAGGTATCATCCGGAAAGAGTGATACCCGTTGTTAGTGAGCATGTTAGAGAGGACAGAAGGACAGACAAGTCAAGTAGGAAGTCGTAAGTCAAGAGGGGCACGTCGTGCATCTGGCTCATACATCTAGCTCGTACAGAACCACCTGCCGATACCACCTTACTATACAGATACGGTGCAGAAGACAGAACATAAGACGGGAAGATAGAAGAGAGGAAGTGTGTGCTCTAG
This sequence comes from Pseudogymnoascus sp. VKM F-4517 (FW-2822), assembly GCA_000750875.1. Taxonomy (NCBI): domain Eukaryota; kingdom Fungi; phylum Ascomycota; class Leotiomycetes; order Thelebolales; family Thelebolaceae; genus Pseudogymnoascus; species Pseudogymnoascus sp. VKM F-4517 (FW-2822). Next base: position 29,384 of record JPKA01001797.1, read on the forward strand.
AGCGTATGTATGTAGGCTCTAGAGCCATGCAGGGCTGTTCCATCTGCCGTCTAGAAACATATCATATAGTGTTTCCCTTCATACATAGAGTGCTGTGCGGCCTGTCCGTCTGTCATATGATACTCTCTCCCATGCTGCCCAGCAGGGGCATAAGATTTATATTCATTATATATTATATATATTATATTTCACGGCTGACAGGCAGGGACGCCGCAGAGTTTGGGAAGGTAGGTGAGCTTTGATGCTGAGGAACTGCTGAAGAACTGCTGCCCCTTGATATGCCCTTTTACAATACCCCTTCTTTCATATGGAGTTACTCCTTCATCATACTAGATACTATTAGAGTAACTCCTAACTCCTCTTCATGGCAACAACCCCCCTCCCTCCCCCTTCCTCTTTCCCCCT
>JPKA01001801.1:0-13142 GCA_000750875.1 Pseudogymnoascus sp. VKM F-4517 (FW-2822)
TGGGGCATAATCCTGATGGGAGTGTCATAACCGATGAGGGGTGGGAGACCGATGGCCATGATGAGGGGTTCGGAGAGGAGCATGTTCACGATATTATCTACACGGCAAAGCGGTCGAGCAAGTGGGCCAAGACACCGAAGATTAAGGGCCATCCCCGGGATGGAGATAGCTGCAGGATATATGGGAGCTTGATGCTCAACAAGGTTCAAGGCGACTTCCACATCACGGCTCGTGGACACGGGTACCAGGAAGCTTTTGGGACAAAGCATTTGGACCATAGCAGTACGTATAAGCACCTGTTGCGCTTGGGTCCTTACTGACAGATTTCCAGGCTTCAACTTCTCTCACATCATTTCCGAATTCTCGTTCGGAGCATTCTACCCTAAGCTGATCAACCCCCTCGATCAAACCATCACCACGACCGCCAACCAATTCCACAAGTCGCAATACTTCATGTCCGTCGTCCCCACCATCTACACCGTCGCATCCCCCAACCCGCTCGCTTTCAACTACAAAAGCACAATTCACACGAACCAATACGCTGTCACGCACGAGGACCGCAAGATCGACGAGCGCACCGTGCCCGGCATCTTCTTCAAGTATGACATCGAGCCGCTAATGCTGACGATCGAGGAGCGCCGCGACAGCTTTCTGCGCTTCGCCATCAAGGTCGTGAATATCCTGAGCGGTGTGCTGGTCGCGGGGCATTGGTGCTTCACACTCAGCGAGTACTTTGTTGAGGTCCTGGGGAAGAGGAGGAAGAGGCTGAGCGAAGGGGTGATCACGGGGAAGGCCGAGTATGCGGATTGAAAGGAGGTGGGGTGATGGGTCACTGTTTTTTGGCGTTGGTTATGTGCTAAACATAGAAGAATATATGATTTAACTACGAGTCCGGATAAGCTGACTGCCTCCTTACGCCATTTTGCAATGCACTATCACGTCGGAACATGGCCCAACGGGCGAGAATATCGTTCAATCTTCTATTCATTTCGAACATGGGTATCTTATATACGTTAACTTCTCGCTGTCAAGCATGCCGTCTCTATCTATCTCACACCCGAGCGGAACCTCGGAATGCTCAACCACCTCATTAACTCCTCGTCAGGCCTCGCACCAGCGGGATGCTCCCATGTTCACCAACGCCATCTAATCGCTCTAGGCTCCCTTGGAACTATCTCTCGAAAACATTGACATTCCTCTATCCTTGACACTAGAGAAGAACGACGACTGGTGATTATCCAACTTCGTCGTATTATCCTCCATAACCTGCTGCGCATTCTGCGTCGTATCCTGGTGATGCAGCGTCGGACGCTGCTGATCCTGCTGCTCCTCGGGATGCTTATCAATGAATAGGTCTTTGATCTGGCCCGCGCCCGTGGCGGCCTGGTACACGGCGAAGCTCGTGGCGAACTCTTTGTGCGCCCCGATCTTGATGGCGTCGAGTAGGAGGACGGCGAAGTTTTGGCAGTTGTTGCTGATGATGTTGTAGGCTGGGCGGGTGGCTCTCATGTTGTGGATGACCATCTCGCCTGAGGCGGGGGCTGCATGTTAGAGACTGAGGCGATATGAGCCATGGAAGGGGGGGAACTAACCGGCTTGTCTGAGCGCCTCGTCGTTGAATCGAGTGGTTCCGACTTCATATGTGTGCCACTCATCTTTGACGAACTCCTCATTGATGTAGATGACATCCAAATGTTCATCCTATGAAATTCGTCAATTCAGGGGTCAGATTTACGGTCAGGGCTACTAAACATACCATCCAAAGCTCGTGACAGTATCCACCTACCAGCACCGCCCAATGCTGCGTAGGATCAGGGTACTTATTGATCTTCTCCGTGATCTTCTTGCCCAGCCCCGTCTTCTCGGCAAACCACTTGCCTCCGAACCCTCCAACGGGATGCCAGCCGATATAGACGGTGCGCAGCTCCCCGTTGATATTAGCCTCGCCGGGCGGTACCACGTTGGGCTTGTGGCCGAGGCCGAGGGACTGCTCGATCACGACCTTGCCCTTCAGCGCTCCCTTCAGCGCCCCCTCCTTGCCTTTTTCGAGGCCCTCTTTTCTAGATACCGCGTGAGACTTTATGCGCCTAGAGACGATGGATTCGAATGCTTACAGGTAGCCGCTTATCTTACTGCGTGACGAGGAGCGCTTCTCCTTCTCCTCTGTTACTGTTTCTGCTTCAGACATCTTAAGTTTGTCTTCTGGTGGGATTCGATCAGGGACCGAGGTCACGACTCTGCGCACTGTATTTATGGAGTTATTTATGTACAGTACAATACGTATGCAAGTGGGCGCGGCAGTGGTTGAGCGGGCGAAGTCAAGAGGGGTACATAAACGCCTCTCAGAAATCGGACGGATACCCCACTAGTAGAGTGCTTGTTGTTCCCAAGTGGGGTCCAGTAGTAAGTAGGTCCCTCGGGAGCGGGTGGAATTCAGGTACGCAAGGTTCAGACCAGCCTCAGCAATTCGTATATCAGGTACATATATTCAGGGAGTATTTTACAAAAAAATCGCATTAGATACCTTTCCAGTCATATCCAGACGCCCATATCTTACCAGGCGCGTAAACCTGTATTCGGGCGCTTAAGGAAACTACCTATTTGTTCCCACGAAAAGTGAGGACCTGAACTTCCACGGGGTGGAGGAATATTCCGCCGCCATACCCAATGTGAGAAACGGGACGAAATACTGAGTTAAGGTAAGCCTAAACGAAGGTCTGTAAGACACATATGCTTAATTGAATAGTTTGTATACTATTCGATTAAATCTTCTATCTTTAATACATTATTTGCCATAGCTACGCCTCAATTGCGGTATCCCCACTCGCTGCGGCCTCCCCAGAAACGACAGTGACGACGCCTACGGGATTACATAAGCTGGATGAAAGTGGTGGCTTTTCCACGTCGACGCGTCGCGTTTCCACAAAGCCAGTAAGCGCATGATAACGATTTCTATATATATGAACAATATAGCCGCTATACGAGCGGATGTTAGGAATGGGATGGTGGAGAGGAAAAGTCTTGGACGTCGATCTCCCAGGCAAACATCTGGGCATCTTAGTCCCTTGTCCCACTTTCGTACGGAGGCCCTGCTCAGCCACAACGTCATGACATGAAACGAATCTGTGACCTTGAGATCTGCCCCGAAGACACCTTTCCCCGCCAATAAGGACAAAGAGCAAACTAAGCTTTCATCTTTGTAAGTGCTAATAAAAGAGCGGCGTCTAAGTTACTCTCTTTTTCACAACTTGCATCTTGGATCTTCGTTGATGGGTGTTTTATAGCGAGTTTCCCGATATCATCTGCAGACCGTACTCCAACCTCACCTCTCTTGCCTGGCAGCACCACACGAACTCCAACAATGTCTACCACAGACGCCCACATCCCAGCGCCAGCTGAAGCGCCAGCGAGCGTAAGCCCAACAGCGACAGACTCTGCTCCAGAAGCCCTCACCGCTTCTCCTGCACCAGCAACCACAACTGCCCCGCCAGCAACATCAACACCGCCGCCAAAGATCTCCCTCGACACCTCAAGCCATACCTCCGAGCCCGCCCTCGACTTCGCCGGCGATGTCGATACCAACAACACTATCCCCACCCAAGCCACCCTCTCGAAAATCGAGGACTACCCTGTCATGGACCGCGACGGAAAGAGCGTCCCCTTCAAATCACTATATACCGGCCCCAACGTCCCACGCCGCGTGCTCTTGATATTCGTGCGACACTTCTACTGCGGCGTACGTCCCCCTCCCCATCTCGTGTGATCCCCTCCACTAACATCCCGCAGAACTGCCAACAATACCTCCGTGCCGTCTCCGCCTCCATCACCCCCGATGCGCTCCTCCAACTCCCCGTCCCAACCTTCATTGCCGTGATAGGCTGCGGTGCCCCTTCTCTAATCCAAATGTACGCGGAAGCCTCCGAATGCCCATTTCCCATCTACTCCGACCCGACGGCGAAGCTGTACTCCGAGCTAGGGATGACGCGAACGCTTGCACTCGGCGCGCGGCCCGAGTACCTGCGCCGCAGTATGGTGACCAGCACCCTCGCCAGTATCGTGCAGGGACTGAAGCAGATCCCGGCGGGGCGGGCGCTGGTGGGCGGCGATATGCAGCAGGTTGGTGGGGAGTTCTTGTTTGAGCCCGTGGGGGAGCTGGCGGCGAGCCCGGTGACGCCGGGGGTGGGTGGAGAGGAGGAGAAGAGGGTGGTGTGGTGTCATCGGATGAAGAACACGAGAGATCATGCGGAGGTGCCGGAGTTGAGGGAGGTGTTGGGGCTGGATGGGTTGGGGGTGCCGGGGGGTAATGAGAAAAGGTGGATGAAGGCTGTTAATGAGAGGAAGGGGACGGGGTTGAGTTCTATTGGGAGTTTGAAGGAAGGGAGCGGGGTGCTGGTTGGAGAGCCGAAGGGGGTGGGAGAACAATAGGTCAAGCAATACCAATTTGAGCAATTTCGGATGCAGCAGATGTTGAGTCGAAGTATATGCCAATTCACAAATAAAGACACTTACTTTAATGCTGGTGCCTGTATTCATGTAACTTGGGACTAGCCGTGGCCCACTCAGCTTAATCAGAATTGGTCTAGATTTACATATTATGGTTAAAAATGTCCAGTGGATACTTAAGTATTTAGTTGCAACTATTTTAATCCACGCCAGTACGTGTCTATATACAATACTGTTATGCCCTTTAACATAAATATCCTCCATTTTATCCCTCCACCCCTCCCGCCTTGATAAAGGTAAAGTAAGTTGAAGTGCTCTAAAACTAAGCCATCTCACAAACGAATAATGACTATTTATGGGCCATGCTCAAAAAGATCAAAATTCAAGGATACATTATAGTGTTAAGCGGCCCGTGCCTCCCCGCACTATCTAATCGTAGGTGGAAGCGGATTGCGCGCTCTCCTGTAAGTACCTAACCATAGTAATTTGTATGTAGAAGTACTTAAAAATTCCAATATAACGAAAATATTACTTCCTCATTCCTACTTCCTCTCGCTCTTACACCTACTCCTACCCCTACTGTTACTTATACTCTTATACTAGCTCTTAGATTTAACTTCTAGGTTAGTAATTAGGTCTTCCTTCTAACTCTAGAGGAATTCTACGTACGTACTTGTAGCCTAGAAGCTTAGCTAGGCTATAAACTTAGTGTAGAAGCAGCACTGCAAGGTAGGAACAGGAGCACCTCTATAGAAGAAGAGCGTAGCTTAGCTTACTTAATTAGGCTTCCTAATTCCTATAGAGTTATAAGACCTAATTACTAACCTATAAGCTAATTCTAAGAGGTAGTATGAAGAGTATAAGTAAGGGTAGGCGTAGGAGTAGGCGTAAGGGTAGGCGTAGAAGTAAGAGTAAGTAGGAATGAGGAAGTAATAATTTCGTATATTAGAATTTCGAAGTACTTTTACATATAAATTACTATAGTTAGGTACTTACACTTGCAATTTGAGAGCGCGCAAACCGCTTCCACTTTTAAGCGAGTGCGCGCAATCCGCTTCCACCCACGATTATCCCTTGCCCAACCTATGGGAAGGTTCCGCCCCATACGACAGTAAAAGAAAGGGTAGTTATATTCTTAAGTATATACCAACCTATCATGCTCTTCTACTTAGGGAAAAACAGCTATTTATGAAGAGATCGCGGTTCTAACACTAAGACATTTTGTAATGTGTACTATCTAATGCAGTGTGATTGGAGCTTTGGTGGCGTACACCGATCCCTGTCAAGGAAATTACGCGCCGATTCATTGGGATAGATCCAACTGAATCCCAAAATCTATCTAATGCAGTGTGATTGGAGCTTTGGTGGCGTACATCGACCCCTGTCAAGGAAATTACGCGCCGATTCATTGGGATAGATCCAACTGAATCCCAAAATCCTTACGACTTCGCAATGTCTCCTGTTCATCTGCTTAGTGAAAGTAGTTCGTCATAAGACCTGGTTCCTGATGGCCTATGAAACTGCAGCGGCCAGCACCACCTATTAGCATGCCCTACTTCGACGACGAAGACTCAAACTTAGGAAAACCGAGACACTCCAGGCGGTTAGCTACGACTCCTTGTTTGAGCGGGAGTGTGGAATATTTTATTGTTTCCCAGCTACGCCATGGGCATGGAGGACTCAGAACCACCTGTGATGTCTGGTGGCCTGGAAGAAAATGCAACTCCGTCCAAGTCCAACATAGGCCCTCGCAGAACTCACACAAGTCCCCAAGTTGGCTCGAAAAACGATGAAGTCGGGCTTAGATCTATAATTAGACGAAGCACGGCAGATGGACGGCGGAAATCATTCCATGTTGCCTCGAATTCCCAAAGGCACGGCAAAGACCGTGGTGGCCCTCTTGAGAGGATTGAAATTACTCCAGCCCCGAAAGCCACCAGGCTTAAGAAATTAAAGCCAAGAAGGACAAGAACAAAGTCATCAGTATACCCATCTTCCCTAGATGATTTACTACGACATGCCGTTAACGGACCAATTTTGCTCCACCCAGAAGCCAATATCCCTCTCCCAGAGTCCGACTCCGAAGGTTCGAGCGGAGATGAAAATGAGCAATCACATCCATTGGACATCAAATGGAAAGGTAGATCATCACTAGATGACATTATTCAAAATGGAAATACATTTCGTCATGCTCTCCCGAATATGGTTCCTCTTCCACCATCTCGCCCAGGCTCGATGTTGGAAGCCATTGCAAGGCAACCGGTTCCTACTCAAATCCCACGCGAGCCTAGTATTTACTCCTTCAATTATCCAGAAATGATTAGCCGCGGGTCTCAACTCTTCAAACACTTTGATAAGGTCCTCAATGGCGCACCGTCACGCAACAATAACATCGCGAATATAACATCCGTCGACTGTACCGAGTTTGTCCGGCGGGTTCCAATCGAGCATGTTGTTGGGAACAATGACCAGAACAATATACGTACGCTTAGGGCACTTAGCAAGATCCCTGAGGGTGTCCTGCAGAGGCTTCTCATAGTGCCTGATTTATCGCCACAGATTATCAATCTACTTGGTGGCCTCTTTGGGCTCAGCCCGGAAGTTTTTGAGGAACACCTAATAAATTCTGGGTACAACGGAGCGAAGTACAATGACAAACCTGCACACACCTGGGCTACAGCAAAGATGAAAAAATCACACGCCTCTATCAAGTGGTATCGACCCGTACGGAGGTGTGACGTGGCTCCGTACTCTAAGCAGGAGCTAGAGGTTCTCCTTGATCCAGCACAAGGTCGCCTAAATCGTGACAAAGGTGTTGCTGTTTACCAAACCAAGTCGAATATATTCCGGTCTGAGTGGGAGATGTGGACTGACCCGAAGATAACCACTCGAGATGAGAGGGTCTCTGGATGGGAGGAGAGGGCTACCGTCTGGATACAGAAGCTTGACTTCAGAGATTGTTATATTGGTAGGCGGCTAATGAATCCAAGGATGAAATCTTCTGCTCACCCATTTTTAGTGGTCCTAATCCTAGATCCCCTACCTATCATAGAACAAGGAGCTGAGCGAGCAGCAGCAGTGCGAGCCTATCGTCATAATGAAGACGACTCTAGCTCTAATACTTCCACCAATGATTCTTCTATCGACCCTAGAGAAGAGTCTAAACATTTGAGGTGGCTCACAGATATTTTTCGAGGTCAGCGTACTTCCCGAAAGCAGGCCGCGCAAATACGGCGAGTCCAGGACCCATCTGATAAGGATAGGAAGCAAGACGAAGAGGCTGGTCCTGTTATGAGCCAGTCAAGGGAGATTGTAGCGGTGAAAAAACTAGAGCTACTATCTGCAAACCCAGTGTTCGAACAGATTGCCCCACGAGCGCGCATATCAATTGGCCTCGATGAAGCCCTTCGCTCGCCACAGCTTTTGCATAAGCTCAGCAGCCAACTGTCTCAAACCACTTCTACGAAAGACGAGTTCTGCCAGTTGTTGAATTTCATGCCGCGTCCGATTAAACGCGGGCCCCATATTACATGTGTTGCACCGTTATATCAAATCATACAACAAGATTCGATAAACCTTCTTGATCATTTACACACGACTCTTATTGAGATTAACGCCGATATTCTAAGCGATTCAAAGATGGAGGATCGAGTGGTAATATGGCGTCAGATTATAGCTCGGGCCCAGCTCGAGCTGCTAGAGCTCAAACAATCCATTACGGAATTCTTCTCGTTCACCCGGTTACTCGATCCGAAAGGGACCAGGATACCGGCAGAGGTGGCCAACCTATCAGCTCAGATTGATCATATGATCGAAAGACTTCAAACAGCATCCTCCTCGCTGACCTCAAATATGGCTTTGCTCGATAGCCGACGTTCTATTGCCGAAGCTCAGGCCGTGACAAAATTAACAGAGCTAGCCTTCTTCTTTATCCCTCTAACGTTTGCCGCCACCTTATTCGGGATGCAGGTCGAGCAACTCGCTACCCCAGTGCCAATTTCGATATTTTTTGCTTTCGGGATCGGGTTTATCGCTTCTTCATATCTCGTTCGACTTACCATTAGGAGTGCCTGGCTACGTCAATTGATTAAGGATTACAAAGAGAGCATTGAGATGTACGCCCAGAACAATCGCCAGCCTCTCAAACAAGGAAATGTACCAGCATCCATGTTCTTGCGGTGGGCGGGACATATGACAAGCCATGGGGTAGCTGTCAATTTCAGAGTAATGCTGGAGTTGATAGGTTCACCGCGTGTCGGCAAGGCTATCATCGCTGCTGGTCTAGTTTCTCTGGTCGTGGTACCTCTTGCTGTCATATGGACAAAACCAATGGCACCGGGCATAAGGGCAGCTATAACTACAGTCATCGTGTTGTTTGTTGTAATTATGGTCGTATTTGGTACTATGTGGAGGTTTATAGCTGGACAAAGGCATCTGGATGATAATAGTTCTGTGACAGATTCGATTTAGGATGATAGGGAAGAGGTGCCAAAGGGAGCTCTAAAATATGATACGCTATTTATAGTATAATATTAAATGCTACAATATTATCCTTAAAACTCCCTTGTGTAGCAGCGCTTTGCTTAACATCCCTACTACATGGTCAAACCTCCCTTTCCGTTAGCATCCGTAAAGCCAAAATCATAGTCAGTAGCCCTAATACCCCCAAAACAACTAGTAGCACCCCACCCCACCCCAACACCATGGCTACCACGCCTACCCCACCCCTCACTGCCCCATACGCTAAGCCTCCGCCCATACTCGCCGCCGTGGCCGTCGCCACATGCTGCCACAGCACCGAGACCAGCATGAGGATGGCCGCGATGGACATCACCGCTAGTGCGGCCTGCGACACGGACTGCGACGGGAACGCCCTAACATCGACCTCGGACCCACTATCGTTCAGTTCGGAATGCCACCTCGGGAAGGTCGCTAGCAGGACAAAGCTAACGACCATGAGCGCGATAGAAGCGAATCTAAAGACAAAAGGTTAACGAGTACTCAGCACGAAAAGCGGGGAGACGGGGACGCAGACATGAGCCCGTCAAAGACGATGGTGTCGCGGAATGTTTTTGCGATCCAGAGGATGTTCAGTGGATCGGGGCTGGTCGCGCTCTGGGTCAAGTTGAGGGTGCGAGCGAGCGAGTCGGCGTCGCGCGAACAGGTCCAGTTTCCTGCCGTGGCGCTAATGCACATCCCAATGTACCCGGCGCGGACTTCGAGGGTTGTGGTGTTGCCGGCGAGGCGGGCAAAAGTGGTGGAGAGGGAGGGGTTGAGTTGCGACGCGGAGGGAGAGATGGAAGCGATGGGTTGGTAGGAGAGCGAGAGGAGGTATACATCTTTGAGGCCTGTAGTTGTGCAGCCGGCTATGAGGATGGCTGGATAGTAATGAGGTAGGTTAGCGGAGGGGACACCCAGCAGCGGGGAGGCGGGGCGGGTACAGAGAAAGATGGCGGAGATTGCGATGGCGATCATAGAGATATGTTCCATGGAGAAGTGCCATGACACCATATCTGTTAGAGGCGACTTAGTAACCCATCTCTCTCGCAAACGCCGGAGATACGTACTTTGAACAATTTTAATAAACGCGAACGTGGACGTGGACGTTTCACCGCTCGTCTCCGATCCGGGGCTTACCCGCCGCAGCTGGCGGGTTGGAGGCGAGCGGTCCTGTTTGTGCGTCGTAAACATTGCAAATATATGCGAGCTCTCTCTGCGATCCATCAGCGACTGCAATTCTCTGCGTCTTCGTCGGCGACGTCGAAAACGGATATGCGAGCTGTGGGCGACATGTCGGGGGTGTTGTCGTCGGGGCGATGTCGTTGGCGCGCGAGCTGATTGCTGCAGGGATGCGGATCTGATAGGTGGGGGCGGGGGATCTGTGGGGGTACCTTGTTTGACGGGTCGGGTCGCTTTCCACGCGCTAATGCTACCACCCCTGCTCAGGAACGACAACTGAGGTGTTTCGAAAGATTTAAGATGGGATTGCTACCTAGATACGTGTATAATCTAAAATATAATCCAAAAACGCAGATCAAAAACCAAACTTGGTTGGCAAGGCATGTAGCCACATCATCCAATCCTCCGTCCCTATATATTTTAACCTTCATCGTATGATGAACCCCCGTCGTATCTAGCAGCCCACATCACACCGTCAACCCCAATCGTATTTTGCAAGCCCCATCAAATGTAAATCCAAATCGTCTTGCGACCCGCACCAACCAAAAAACATCAACCAAAAACACCAATCAGAAACGCCAACCGTACCCCGCAACCCACCCCACTAATCCCTAAACCTCCAACTCCCTCCCATCCCACTCCCTCGGGGTCGTCGTCCCCATCTCCACCCCCCGATTCTCCTCCTGCTGCCTAATCCACTGATGCATCCCACAATAACTCCACGTCCACCCCTCCCTCCCCCACGACCTCCCACACACACACCCAGGCGGATGCTGCACCCCCACTAAACGCCGAAACCGCCGCTCTCTCTCCAGCATCACGGCTTCGGGACGGGGGAGCTGCAGGTCGCCGCTATTGCTGGGAACTGGGACTTGGTACCTGTTCGCGGAAGAAAGGCGGGAGGGCGGAGGGGGTGGCGGTGAAATAGAGCTGTTGGGGTGGTCAGGAGTGGGTTCGCGGATGGGGAGCACGGAGGGGTGGCCTACCGGTGCGGGTCCCGCTTCGTCGATGTTGTCGTAGCTATTTCCGTCTCCGGTATGTCCAGTAGCGGTTTCTATTCCCTCCATGGCGAGGTACTCATCAATGTCATCATTCCCATCCATGGGAACGTCTCCATCCATGGGAACGTCTCCATCCATGGAAACGTCTCCACCCATGGGAAGGTCTCCACCCAAGGGAACATCTCCACCCATGGGAACATCTCCATCCACGGCATTATCCCCAACCTCTCCATCCCCCTCAACCCCAGCCATCCCCGACAACACCATCGCCGCCCCCTCCTCCGCCGCCCTCCATCCCTCCCGCTCAATCCACTCACAAAAACACGCCCCCCCAGCTCTAGCACACTGCTGCCCTTCCCCAGCCCCACACGCCTCACGAGCCGGCAGAACATCCTCAACCCCCGGCTCACCACCCTGCATCTCCGCACCACCAGCAGCGCGCGCTCCATCCACCACAGCCTCGCGGGCATGCGCAGACGCGAAATAACGGTCCAGCGACGGCACCGGCTGCCCGCTCGGCTGCTGAGGCGGGGGTCCATGAAAGGAGATATTCTGCGTGTGAAAGGCCGATGCGGGGAATGGCGCGGACCCCGAGGGAGCGGGGCGGGCGTTGTACAGGACCCTTCTGGCGGAGGGATCCTCTCCGCATCTCAGCCCCGCACCAGCACCAACACCACGAGCAGAGGCGCTGGATGCCCCTCCCTCTCTCTCCTCGGCAGAGGCACTGACCGAGGAGGGCGGCGGCGCATCAGAGCGCGCTACCCTTGCTACCTCGCTTGGTGTCGCTGAGGAGGGGGAGGGTGCTGCAGAGCGGACGAGTTGGGATGGTGCTCCCGAGGATGGGGAGTGCGCGGGGGAGCGGGTGAATTCTGGGGTGCTGGGTGCGGCGCCGGGGCCAGGTGTCGGTGACTGTTCCCGTGCGACAGGCGAGGGGGCAGCGGAGCGCACGAAGTCGGGGTTGGAGCTCGCGGGTCCGAGGAGTGGTGAGGGTGATTCCACGCGTTCTAATACCACTAGAGGCACGGGCGACGGTGCCTGTGCTAGCCGTGCCTGTGCGTCCAACAGTTCATCGTATAAGCCCACTATGATGAAGCGCGTGGGTGGGTTGTTTGGGTTGGGAGAGGGCGTGCGGGGGAGTGTGCTGGGGGAATCGGTGGATTTTGTGGAGAGGGTGCGGGAGCTGGATTGGGAGTGGTGGTTGTGCATGCTGGGGAGGGTGCAGAGGAGGGTGCAGAGGAGGGAGCTTTTGGGCGTGGGGGATGGTGGTGGTGGTGGCGGTGGTGGGGGAGTTTCCATGGTGGTCGGAGTTTGTGAGGGGCGCTGTAGTGGTTGTGTTGAGTGGGAGGCGCTGTCGTTGTTGTAAAATGTGATAATTGCTGTAGTGTTTGTAATGGGCGTGGGTTGCTGTTGTTGTTGCAAAATGTGATAATTGCTATAGTGGCTGTAATGGGTGTAAGGCGCTATGGTGTTTATAATAGGTGATAGTTGCTGATGTTGTCATAAAATGTAATAATCACTGTCGTCGTTATAAAATGTGATAATAACTCTCGTTATTATAGAAGTCTGTAGGTGCTATGCTCGTAATAACAGGTGATAGTCGTTATCCCCACTATATTGTGCAGATGTGATAACAGGCACTGTACAGTCTTATAATAGCAGGTAGGCGCTATGGGGTTTGAACGTGTCGACAGGGCGTGAGTTTGATAAAATCAGCGCAAAGACCAAGTTTGATAAATTGGCAGGGCGAGGGTTTGATAAATTCAGTCACAAAGACCAGGTTTGATAAAATCAGCAGAAGCGTAAAAGGTGAGTGAGAAAGAAGAAGAAAGAATCAAAATCCCAAATCCCAAATCCCAAACCAAGTGCGAGAAACCCCCCTCCCTATCTACCCACCCCATCCACCAATCTGCCCTCCCTCGCACCGCCCATAATCCAGTCAGTAATCCAATAAATCCAATATATCCCCACCCCACCCCATCGCATCCATACCTTTCTAGCCCCCCCCGGCGCAAAGAGCCG
>JPKA01001802.1:0-11332 GCA_000750875.1 Pseudogymnoascus sp. VKM F-4517 (FW-2822)
GGAGCTAGCGGAGATCGGAGACAAACAGCGACAACCGAGGACCCACCATTGTCTATCATGGTCTTATTGCAGCACTAGCTTTCATGCACGGCAGTTGATCCCAGCGACGTGCGTTACTAGTGGTTGATATCACTTTGATTGTCAATACTCGTAACCTTCTAGAATCCATCTAGCAGAGAAAATAACTCACAGGGGTCCTTCTCCACTGAATCCTCCACAGATGGAGACCAATTGACTACTGGGAGATATGTATTCGTTACCCCATGCTCGATACCAGCCGCACAGAGCACGTTAACAGGGTGCTAGCGGGCGTCGGAAAGCCAACAGCGATAAGCGTGTCAGCCCCATTTTCACGTCCCGCCATTGTAGTCGCAAACCGATATATCGCGCGAAGGCAAAGGCGACATAGAGCTCCACAAATGACTTTTGTTGAATGTCGTGGAGAGCAGACAGCCTGCTACTATGGACGCCGTAGCACAGGAGGAGCCCCAGATCCTGAGGCCGAGCCACTACCCCGCAACCGCACCATCCCGCTTTCCACGAACCAGCGTCCCATAGGGGGGAAATCTTGTGGAGTCGGTGACTATTCAGGTCGTTGAATTTTATTGCTGGGAGCCTAGACAATTTTAATACGACTAGCACAGAAACTTGTTTGGAAGGACACAAAGGACGAGAGCAGACTACGGATAAGGAATTGAACAGGAAACTCCATCGGGCAGCAGGTCAGATTTTGTGGCAAGCCCCGTCTCGAGCAGATTCTCACAACAATCCATCATTGGAATATAGACCTGTAGATCAGGGAAACCGATGAAACCAATTCAATAAACTTCATTCACTCTGAATATCGTATGTTCCCATAGACTAGTCATATCGCACAGTGGAATAAAAATGGTTGATATCTCAACATACAAGTGAGAAATAAGCTACTTTACACTTCAGGACTTGGCTCCAACCTGTTGCGAAAGTATTGCTCCTAATATCACCAATGAAGGGCTGGTTGCCACCGCTTCATCGAATATCTTCGTCGCAATCCCAAAACAGTGAATCACTTCTGGCGAGATCGTATCCCGGAGACATACTGCATGTGCACCTTTGTGTGCTGCCATGGTCGTTATGAAAAGACTATGTTCTGTCAAAACGACGAAGAGCATAGTTTGGGAGGAAGTTTTCACAGTTTGGGAGGATGTTTTCATTCTTACCTTGCATAAAAATTCCAGGGAGTATGTGCGCAGCATTGGACAGCCGTAGCTATGCTCGAAACAAGACTAACATACGCGTCAAAGAAGCGTGAGCAGTTAGTTTGGGAGGAAGTTTTCATTCTTACCTTGCATAAAAATTCCAGGGAGTATGTGCGCAGCATTGAACAGCCGTAGCTATGCTCGAAACAAGACTAACATACGCGTCAAAGAAGCGTGAGCAGTCAAACTGTGTCGCAGCGGCGGCGACATCCAGGTACATGACGCTGTAAACAGCGGGCCAGTATGTGGATACCAGACACTGATAAAATTGCATCTGGAGAAAGCACCGAGCAGCAGCTTGGCTAGAATACGACTGGGGGCTAATATACCTAATGGTATCATCGTATGCGATAGGGTTAGGACCTTGACGGTGAAAACTGAGGCTCGTAGGTAGGTGATCGTGCCAATTGTCGAGCTGATACATGAGTTCGGCGGCAATAATTGGGGCATAAACCTCCTTGTTATTAGAGAATGTGACAGACGCAAAACAGCGACGCATCATGCGGCACATTGAAATAGCTGCCAGAAAATAGGCTTTCGTATCGTTTGGGCTGAGTGAGGATGTGTTCGACGACCGAATTTGATCAAACAGGTACCTATTACTCTCTTGAAATGGTTCCCAAGAGTCATGGATGCCAGGGAGAAGAATGCGGTCGTCAAATTTCCAAATATTACTCTCAGGCATATCAATATGATAGCCTAGCTCACTGCAGGTATATCTTGTTAGAGTATTGACCATTTGGTGAGTGTGAAAGAGAACTTAACGTTTCGATGAGAAAAATGGACCAAAAAGCCCTTCTTAAAACCTCTATAGCGGTGCTGTTCTCCGCATAAAGATGACTGTCTCGATCTTCGTCAACTAAAGGTCCGTTTATAGAGGTTAAAATCAAATAAACGTACCATTTAAATAGTGCCTGCGCCTTGCACGAAGCCATCAATATGTAGTCGTGTGCTTGACATGGCTTTCCAATGCAGTTGTAGTATACGCCTAGAAGAACAAGACACTGAACACTTCTTAAGCTGAACTCGAAATGGACGTTTGGCAGCATTGCAAGAGCTTTCCCAATATAGTCGACATCAGGTCGCGTTGAATAAGCTGTTGCAAGAGATGAACATTGACAAACGGAGCCGATGGCAGCTACAAGGAGAACAAGGCAATAGTCTGGGCAAGGGCTGGAGTCGCCGACGATGCTTTCAAGATACAAGCCGAAGAACTCCTGGTGTAAGATAGGATACCAATGATGTATCTTATCGTAAAAGGTAGCAAAAGCGCTAGAGTCCATTGTGAGCCCTTTCTCCAGAGATCGACAAGAGAAATTTCTCACCTGACTGCGTTCTCGTATTGGAATCTGAAGCGGACGGAAACATCCGGCGGAGTCAACATGTCCAATTTAGTCCTCTCTATGCTAGCTATCTGGGCGGCTAGTTTGGGATCCTGTCCGAGTAAGCACATCGTCGAAGGAGTCTGGATTGTCATAAATGGAAACTCCATTCTCCAATTCCGACTAATGATGGACTCAGCCGTAGGATATTGATCAAAACTTCTTGGATTCGGGCTTGTTGAGCCTCCTGGAATAACATAATTCGGGTCAAGATGCCGCATAGAAACCAGGCCGCAAAGATCTTCAAGACGTTCCTTAATGGCCTGGATTTCTAGGTCGTTCCTGTGAATTTATTTTTAGCTAAAAGTCACATTTCCATCTAGAGTCACAGATGGACATACTTGGATGGACCTGGAGCAGCTGGTACTCTATAGTTGCATACTATACCATGCTCGTCGCAAAACGAACAGGTTGGCTTGCGCATATCACATTTTGTCCTTCGAGACCGGCACATATCACAAGCCAATGTAGACCGCTGCCGTGCATTGCCAACATTGGTATTCGCGGACATCTTCGGCCACCCAACGCTTTGCTTTCACCCATATAAAAGGAATTGATGCATGTAAGTAGAGGGTGGATGAGTTTGAACACAGGAATACCGCCGAATATAGTCCGCCGTCGCTAAACGCCTTTGGAGGGGTGTGGTGGGGCAGTGGGTTGTCAAGGACTTTTGAAAACATTCCCGCCAACGTACCATTCATGAACTTAAATACGAATCTGACATCAGACCCCTGTTGAAATATTTCAATTCCTAAGCAAGTGAAGCCATTAATTATGCATCTCTTGCTTGGCCAGTCATAGGCGGCGACAGCACATTTATCCGCGCGACAGCAACTTTGCTGGGGACACACACTTGGCAGGGAGGAGGAGGCGATGGGGCTTGGCAGAAACGGGTGACCAATGAGGTCATCGACGTAGTGGAACCCGTAAACGGACCAGATTCCAAGAACTCCAGAATTAAACTCTTTAATCATCACGATGTCCACTAGACCCTCGTGCCATATAGTAGGCGCTTCACCTCCGTCCTCTGCGTCCAGGTTCCCCGCTTTCACTAATCCCTGCCAAAAGTGCCGCGGCTAGGGCTCCCTCCTTCGCGTCCAGTTTCTCCGTTGGCCCGCCTGGTATTGTATTACTGATCAGTCGGTGCAAGAGGTTGCCAAAGCTAGCGGCGGCTTTGGATATCTGTTGATATTATGTGTATTACGCTCATAGCTTTAGCTATGGTGTAGATTGCTGCTAATAAGCATATTTTATTTTCCATTGGCAGTTATCAACACTGATGATACCGAAGGATTCGGGTAAAATGCTGTAGAAGAAAATTCAGATCAGAGGTGGACGGTCCGAAGAGAGAGGGGTTTCAAAACTCACATACTTCGCGCAGAATCACCTTCCACAGCGCGCAAGGTTGATAGCGCATAAAATCAACAGCCTAAAAGGTTGACAGCGCAATCCAAAACATTTGTCAATGGGCGACAGTTCGAAGATTGCTTTCCTGCCGAATGTCCTTGAACTTTGGTAGTAGACAATTTCAGCCTCATGACCATTATCTATTATAAGAGTGTTAAGTTTCTAGTGCTTCTTCTCAATAATCATAGCCTCACTCGCAAACACGTCTACTACTCCATTACTCACACTCTCCCAAGTCTCTTCTCCTACAAATTTCCCCGTCTCCCCATCAATTGCCTGATTACCCCATGTCACCCCTGTCTTGGCAATAGTAGTTGGAGCCGAGAGGCGCTTTAGAGTCAGCTTATTTCCAAAGATTGATGAAATATCGACATGTTTTGCTGGCCGCTCATCGGTGGTGCCGTTATACATTTGCGTGTTAATAATAACCATCTTCTTGAGCTGATTGCCGCTGTAAACAGCGTAGTGTGCGAGATCGCTAGTGTCGAGATGGGCGACTCGGTATATGCGTGGAGAACTAAGACCGGAGATAGCGGACGCGTGGAAGAGAAGGCTGTAGTATCTACGCAGTGAAAGTTAGGAAATAATCTCCGGAAATTTTAAGGATAAATCAACTTACTGGGGATTGATATGTGGCTGAGAGGACGAGTTCGAACCACCGATAGGCTCCCAGAATGAGTAGAAATAATCTCCTCTACCATTGTGAAAGAAAATTCGATCAAGCCCTAGTGTAGCCATATAAAAGGAGTAATCGATCGTCCACAACAATCCGCCCATAGTATTGGATACGCCATCTTTTCCGTGGCATGCAGCACTGCTCGTCTCGCCCATATGATATATCTTCCCGGCTGATTTTGCAGCGGCAATTTCGCCAATAAATGTACTGTAGAACTGTACAGTTTTCAAATGGTTGATGTAATCCTCCATTTTGACGAGTTCTCCCTCAGCAGCTGCGAAGGCGTCAGTGTTGGGCCATGCAAAGAACTAGATAGGAGAGAGTACCGCTGCAGACACTTCCTTGGTAAGCGTGGGACGAAAAGATTGTCACTTGCTTAAGCTTCGACACGCCATACTGGAGTGCCTGTACTAATGTGAAGTCTGACGGTTCAGCAGGCCGTGCCTCAATAGATCCATACTGGAATCTTTTCCCGGAACTCAACTGTGGGAGCCATTCAAGAGTCTCTTGGACATAAGCAGCCATACTCCAGGTATCGACTGGCCGGAAGTCGTAGCTGTCCCATGTGAAGTGATCGGGCTCATTTCCAAGTTCATAGGCAACAACCTTTGATTGGTCGAGATATTTCAAGGCTGCCCCGAGTTCGGCTTTGGCGACTTCGATGTCGTCTAGTACTATTAGTCGTTGAAGGTTTCAATAGGCAAAAGGATAGTATACTTCGTCCTAAATTAAGCCCAAAAATGTATTCCTGCTTGGAAGGCATATTCTCATTCATGGCCTTGAATAGGCCCTTACTGAATGAAATATCAATTGCTTCCGTACTGCCAGGACGGTAGGTGCTGTTCATAGACTTTGGGCAATCTTCACAATACGCTGCTTTATCTTGTGTATTACCACCTAGACGAAGGATTGGAAGTGATCCGGATATGTCTTTAACATTCTGAAGCAATTGCCTCGAGAAGAGATTTGGCGATTTTTCGTCTCCTATAAAGTCAACACTGTAGCAAAATCTTCATATCTTAGCCGTAATGGAAACAATGTGCGTATAGATTTAGACATACTCAATTGACAATGAGATCAATTGGCGATCAAGCGGCATAGAGTCCCGCGCTCCGGCCGATACGTCAAAAGAAACAGAGACATCCGAATAGCTTAATCCACTTTTTGTGTTGTCTATGGCGATAGTGGAAGCTAGGGAAGGCATAAATGCCAACGCCGCAACTATAGTGCCAACAATTCGTGACATTGTAAATAGGAAAAATTGACACATGCGAACAAAAAGGTAGTTTCTATTATCATGAACTATAGGAGCTATTTATACCGAACTTCATTTCATATTCATCCAATGCATTCCGCCTTTGAGCTTGTCTGCCAAGATGTGGGGATAGAGTTTTGGGGAGACCCTGGGGTAGTGAGGATTTTAGTCTGGGGAAATCATCATGGAATGGTGAAGGCGGAAAAGAAAAACGGTAGTTCTTAGCTGTAGGAGGAGACAGCACGACGTAACTGCTTCCATTCTAATACGTTTATAAATTATTGTCAGCTTTGGGTACAGGGGTCGGCTATTGAGGCTATTGAGACTGTTGCGGCTCACACGGTTCGGCATCCAAACTCAAAAGCCGAGGTCAGGAACGGAAGATATACGACCAACAATTAGTAATTAAGAACTTAGAATAGGGCAACAAAAGAGGCAATAGAAGTACGAATCATTTAACTTAGTAGCATACGTGAAATGAATGCACCAAAAAATGGAGGTTGTACGTGGTACAATAGGCATATGGAAGTTTTGCGCACGGCTTTGGCATCCCGACCGGCATCAAAAAGGGCATCCCGAAGGGCAGCCACCCGCGCCACCCTTGTCTAAAATATGGGGGTGGTCGACAGTCGACCCGTCGATATGATAGATTCCGTGTGTATCAACATACACATTTCTCAGCTTTAATCAGCACCTAAAGATTTGAAGCTGTTGCCATTCAAGAATACACATAACGTAAGGCGGTCAATTCATCGGCGACGTTCCGCTGTTACGTCCCTAAACAGCTAGACCCATTCTTCGGGACCCGTAGCAACACAACGTGGAGAAAGGGCGGGGCAAATGCCGACCCCGTACTAGGCTGATTGGTTTGAACAAGAGGTTTAGCACAATTCAGACTGGGGAACCGGCAAGTTGTTCGGCCTGGCATGCGCGACGTTACCGACAGGTTCAGATGAATCCTGGGGAATAACGTGTTATTCCCCAGGATTCCTCTAAACCCATAAATAAATTACATATAAACTTACTTCCCCCACATACTCCTTCCCCAGACCACATACGAAGATTCCCAACTTAGGCGGGGCAAGATTCACCACCAGATAATTTTCACATCGCACTTGGTTGTCCGCTGACAGACAGTCATTATGGCAAAATCCACGTTCAAGAACTTGCGGGTATATATACTCGCAAGTGTGGCGTACATGGGCTCCTTCCTTTTCGGTACGCTCCCTTACCTTTGTAATTGATTCCAGTGCAGCCACTAACCATGAAAGGTTATGACACCGGCGTGATGGGTAGTGTGCTGGCCTTGGAGAGCTTCAAGAAGGATTTCGGCCTTCCAACGGATAGTTCTGGATTTGCGGATAGCAGAAATGCAAAGATCGCATCGAATGTGGTCTCCTTATTAACGGCAGGATGTTTCTTCGGCGCCATTATAGCTGCAGTTGCCAACGAAAAATTCGGCCGTCGATACACTCTTATGGTCTTATGTATCGTTTTCCTCGTCGGTGCCGCTATCCAGACGGCAGCCACCCACCAGCTTTCGTACATCTACGCTGGGCGCGTCATTGCTGGTCTGGGAATCGGAGGCATGTCAGCCATCACCCCGGTCTTTGTCGCAGAGAACTGCCCACCTGAAGTTCGAGGCCGAATCACGGGGCTGTTCCAGGAATTTCTAGTCATCGGCGTCACCATTGCATACTGGTTGAACTACGGTGTGTCTCGAAACATCGCTCCATCTACCGCGCAATGGCGTATCCCCGTCGGGTTTCAAATGGCCCCTGCTGGTGTCATGTTCGTCGGTCTTATCTTCCTCAAGGAGTCGCCGCGCTGGCTAGTAAAGCAGGGTCGATATGATGAGGCCACCGCATCCCTCGCCTACATGCGCCGCGAGGACCCAGGCAGTGTCGATGTGCACCGTGAACTCGCCGAAATCCGGGCTTCCATCGATGACGAACTCTCAGTAACAGAAGGCGTCACCTGGAAGGAAGCATTGACTCCTGGCAATCGCATGAGGTTCATCAACGGGTTCGTTATTATGTTCTGGCAGCAGTTTTCTGGAACCAATTCGATCGGGTACTACGCCCCCCAGATATTCCAAACAATCGGGGTTGCCTCGACTGATGCCAGTCTATTCGCAACTGGTATTTATGGCATTGTTAAGATGATTTCCACCGGTATATTTTTGCTTGTGGGTATCGACAAGATAGGGCGTCGCTGGTCTCTGGTTGCTGGTGCAGCCTGGATGTCTGTCATGATGTTCATTCTTGGTGCCGTGCTCGCCACCAATCCCCCAACGAATGTCAATACCGTCTCCTCGGCCTCCATTGGTATGATCGTCATGATATATCTGTACGTTATTGGGTACTCTGCCTCATGGGGGCCAATCCCGTGGGTCTACCTGTCGGAAATCTTCCCGACACGGCTTCGCGCATATGGTGTTGGCATGGGATCTGCATCGCAATGGCTATTTAACTTCGCCATCACGTATATGACGCCAGCTGCCATCAACAATATTGGCTGGAAGACATTCATCATGTTTGGTGTCTTCTGTTTTGCGATGGGTACGTGGGTTTTCCTATTCGTCAAGGAGACCAAGGGTCTTACGCTTGAAGATATGGATATTCTATTTGGTACTGTCGATCAGGAACGCCGCCAGAATGACATTGAGCATATGTTGCAGAAGGCCGCATTTGTCGAGGATGAAAATGTTAGCAAGGTCGATAACAACCGCGTGGTAGAGCTAGAGAACCGTGTATAGGGAATAGAGAGAGAGTAGTCGTCGCTAGAACTAGATTATCCTACTCGACTGAATTCGATCTCCTACATCGTTACTACTGTGTATTGTGAACGACATTTTCACTAACCTCACATGGACTTCTGTGACAGCTAAGTTGCAACCATAGTCACTAAACTCTTGTATAAAAGCCCGATGTCGTTAAATACCTTGCAGCTGCAGATTTATACGGTATAACTTCCCGGTATCTCCAACGCATCCGAACCCACAGCGGCGCCTAGCTGTTTTAGCTAGAATAATCCATACAAACTTGCAGACACATAGGCCTATCAAGGCTCCAACCCCTCACTGAGCCAAGTTGCTTGTCGGCTCAGGGGTCAAAATAACGACATATCAAGCGTCAGATATAAACAACGTGTTTTTTATTTGTGGCTATAATCAGTAAATACACCCCATTAAATATTAAGTGGCGTTTAATGGCTTGCGCGCCCAAACACGTCTCCTAAAAGAATTGTCAGCATCAAGCAGTTTCACTCCTATCAACCACTTGTAAGAAACCAAAACAACTTACGTGAAATGATAAATATGCAACCCCGTTCCATCAGTGAGCTCCCTCCTCACCTTGGCGACATATACCCTGACCTCGTCCGCACTCCATGGCTGGGGTCTGCCATGCTTCGTCAGCAACCACATTGCCCATCCCTCCAGCCCGCTCTTCCAGTGGACCGCATTCACCCTCCCCGCATCCTTGTATACGGGGTGCTTCGGCCACTCTCCAATCGGGCATTTATACAGCTTTTCGCGAATCTCAGTGAACCCCGCAGCGGCGATCGAGTCGCGCATGGTGAGCTGTGTGTCCAGAGGGCGCCCGGCATGGGCGGCGCAGTCTAGGAAGGTTTGGCCCCAACCTGCGAGCAGGGAGTCTGGCTTGAGGGAACCGTCGTCAGACATGACCCGCACGTCTAGTTCGACTTGTTCAATCCATCCGCCGGGTTGGAGGTTACTGCAAGAAGAGGTCAGTACAATGCACGCGTAAGCGGATTATGGGGACGCACTCGTAGCAGCGCCTGTATAAAGCTGCCCATTCGTCCTGTTTAAAGGCGCCGAGAAGGAGGCGGAGATGGATCAGGTCGAACTTGTTGTTCCACGTCCAATCTTGAGTGATGTCATCCACTTCAAATATGCAGTTGGGAGGAACCCAGTTTTGCGGTGGAGGATAGAGGTCAACCCCATGGATGGTAACTAAGATACATCAGCTCACTGCGGGTGCTGACAGGGGCGCGTCGACCGACTCCCAGGAAACCTATCGGCGACTTGGACGGCCCATGTTCCGGCTCCGGTGCCGAGGTCGATTATATGCTACTTGGAGGTTAGCAAGCCGTATCAACTAGTCAAAGGCCATTGCATACTTGCGCATTATCCGGAATGGGAGAGCGGAAGAGGATGTTCTCTTCTTGGCAGTCGAGGATTTGGTACACGAGGTGGCCAGCTTCGAACGTTTCGAATTGCTGCTCGTCAGACGGTCCCCAGTAAGTGCCTTCCTTCACTGTCTGATACCGCCTGCCATTCTCAATGTATCCCCTGTACATAGAGGACGCAATAGAAGTCGTCTCGCTGCGGACTGTCAGGGGGGGATCAATCTGCAAAGGAGGCATGGAGCTACTTACGACAAGGTGTCATCGCCACCGTATGAGGAGTCCAGGTCATCCTGGGAAGGTCAGGGATGGCACCGAAGATGCTAGCAAGCGCAATACAATAACTCACAATCTCTACGAGCCCATCCTCTGGGAGTGGTTCCTGAGGGATCTCCGCATACGTTGGACCTGCTGGAGTGTTGGAGCTGTTGGATCTGTTGGATCTGTTGGATCTGTTGGACCTCCTGTTGGATCTATTGGACCTGCTGGACCTGTGGCTAGGTGTGTGGCTGCGACAACCGTTGGACCTGCTGGAGCTGTTGGATCTGTTGGGTCTGTTGGATCTGTTGGAGCTCCTGTTGGATCTATTGGACCTGCTGGACCTGTGGCTAGGTGTGTGGCTGCGACAACTGTGGGTTCGGTTCCGGACCCACTAACTGGCGCCGGAGAGCTCGGCTCCGCTGAAGAAGACGATGCCCGCACTGGAGCGGACTCTCCAGGTTTTTGCACGTCCTGAGATGCCGGGTCAGTCATATTGGAGTGGAATGAGGATAATAGTCAACAGGATGTAATCTGTAAGTTCTCGCTCGAATGAGGGGCCGATTCGGAGAAACAGATTTGTATTTATCGGCTCTAGCTTATGGAGTATGGGGTATAGTCTGTTACTAACTCCTGGAAAAATCCGTTAGTACTTACGTACTAGAGTTAGTTTGATGGTTAGACGAGTAGTTGGACCCATAGGATGGCAGCAGGCAGCTACTAGCAGCGACTAGGAGCTACCACCCACCCGCTTTCTTCTCCGCACCACCGCGTGCGTGGGTATAGTACAGTACAGCACAAAAGACCCAGGTTGCTTAGGGTTAAACCTCGAAAATCAAAGACTTAATTTAACAAGCAGGAGAACACTGGACGTACATAACACAGCGAACACAACGTGGGGAGTGTTTGTACTGTACAGGATTTACTCATACCACGAGGACTATGGACTATGGATAAGACGAAGCCA
>JPKA01001804.1:0-16203 GCA_000750875.1 Pseudogymnoascus sp. VKM F-4517 (FW-2822)
GGGAGGAGGGGGCGGATGGTGGAAGAGCGATAGGGGGAGTGAAGGGTCGAAGGGCTAGGGGGGTTTCTAGAGGCGTTGGGCGGGGTGTTTTGAGTACTGGCTGTGTGTTTTTGAGCGGGGCTGGGAGGGGAGGAGGGGGAGTTCTGACGGCTTGGATGCGGTAAGGGGTTTGATTACTCGTAGATATGATGGATGGGATGGCATATATCGATGCACCAGATATGATGACAGGATGGCACATATCAAAGCACAAAACTAGACAGGCAGGATCATTGAGATACAGTACAAAAATTATATTTGTTCGTGAGGCGTAGTCTATTCCCCATAGTCTGTCTGTCTCTACGTGGGATCCATCGACTCGTGTCTGCTTAGCTGTACGCTACATGAGAAGCAAAATGCCACCGGGTATGGGATTGATTTAGCCATAGGCTCAGATAGCCCAACAACGCCTTCTATATGCTTTTCGTCCTGTCCGGAGCTATCAAATAAGGTAGGGAGGCGGCAACCTTGTCCGAACCCCCCCTAGCAATCGTTAAATCGCGCGAAGCCTACATAGCAGTGCATTGTGGCCACCCCAGCCATCACTGCGTCATCAAGGCGCCTTATCCTGGAAGTTGAGGTCGCCCTGTTCGCACCAGTCCCTCACGGGCTGCATGGGGGAGTTAGCCAAGCACTACTAGATAATACCAACGGAGGCATAGAGGGTCACTTACCAGACAACTCAGGTACTTGCACCACGAGCACTCCTTCTGGTATTTATAGAAGTTGTTGAGGAGCACGATGAATAGCACCAGGATGAGAGTTAGCGCCGCAGCGCGAATAAGCCACCACACCCACCACAACGGCTTGCGTGCCTTGAAGAACCCAAGCGGTGCCTTTACGAAGCGCGAGATCTCACTAGGTCCGGCCCCG
The DNA here is from genome assembly GCA_000750875.1 of Pseudogymnoascus sp. VKM F-4517 (FW-2822). Taxonomy (NCBI): domain Eukaryota; kingdom Fungi; phylum Ascomycota; class Leotiomycetes; order Thelebolales; family Thelebolaceae; genus Pseudogymnoascus; species Pseudogymnoascus sp. VKM F-4517 (FW-2822). Next base: position 913 of record JPKA01001804.1, read on the forward strand.
CGCTTCCCAACGGTCTCGTACGGAGGCTCGTCGGCGCCAATCTTGCGGCGCAGGGCGGCGGGGGAGTGAAGAATGCAGATGCCGATGGCGAGGCCCATTAAGAACCCTCCAATGTGGGAGAAGTTGTCGAGGCCGGGAAGGAGACCGATAACGAAGGAGATGACAATTTCGAGGAAGATGAAACCAAGGTCTCTCCAGGGATTGGGGCGCTCGTTCCAAGTGTAAAGGAGCTCAAGAAGCCAGAGGGCGATGATGCCGAAAAGCGACCCGGAGGCGCCAGTGGAGGAGATTCCTGACGCAGCAAAATTACCTCCGAGGACAAAGCCGAAGATCCCCGACGAGAGATACACGAGGGCGAAACGTATAGGGCCGATAGCCTGCTCTATCTCGCGGCCGACGGTGACCTGGAGGAGCAGGTTGAAACCGATGTGAATGATCCCCGCGTGTATGAACATTGGGGTAATGAATCGGAACCATTGGTTGGGCGCGGCCTGACCTTTTTCGTACGCCGGCTCGGGGACGCCGCCGAAGCCGCATGCTTGTGACAGCGTGCATGCGTTTTCGGCGGCATTGGGGTCGGTCGAGGTGGAGTAAGGGCAGGGCCAGGTAATCTCGGTATTGATCTGGATCGCGTCCATGCGGCGCATGCACGGCGTGTAGCGGGTGCCCATACTGATGAGGACGTATGGGGAAGGGCCGATCATGGGGTTGAATGACGGCTTGACCTGGATGGGAATGCCAGTAAGCTGGCCTGAGTGGGGGGTTAGCATATTGTCTAATTACTGCATTTCTATGCGAATGCGGGGAACTGACCAGACTTGACAAGCTCAGCAATGAAGACGGCAACCTGGATGGTGGTAAAAAACCAGACCGCCCATGCCGTCCTCACGCCTAACCGGCTATTAAACATGCCAAACCCTCTGCGTCTCGGTTTCGGAGGGTCCTCGGGGGGTCCTGCATCGTATATATGATCCGTCGACGGGTATTCATGGCGTACGGGTAGGGTTTTTTGCCTCGGCTGGTCTTGTAAGGGTATGAAGTCGTTGGAGGTGCCTGGCGTAGCCTCTCCTTGTCCGTAGTATGGCGGGTTTCCCGCCAGGCTCGGGGTGCTCCCCTTCTGGCTCGCAGGGTATACGTGATCGTCGAAGGGGCCGATGAAGGGTGAACTCGAGGGTTGCGGTACTATCGGTTGGCCTGGCTGTGGTGAATATGAGGGTAATCGTGGGAGTTCGCGGTCGTCGTCGTAGCTGTTGTAATAGGGCTGGTTTTGCGCCCCGCCGCTGGGGTATGGCTGTGAGTTGTTGTATGCCATTATGGCACTCCGTCGGTGTCAATGGTGACAGCTGCAATGGTATAGAGAAGGTGTCGCCTTGAGGGCGTACTGGACCCTCTTGTGTCTCTCGATGTGAATCGTTTGGTAAGGGGGTTTGAATGGTTCGGATGCGCGCGTTGGATAAACGACAGGCTATGGATAATAAGATGAGGGTAAATGGGATAGATTGCAGGTCATGAAGTCGTTCACAAACAAGAACAGAATAGGGTATAAGAGAGAGTGTTGATAAATGGGATAAAATAACAGAAGGAGCCGCGAAGAATGAGGCTTGGAAGTGGAGTTGTTGATGGATCAAAGTACCGGGACGGTAGGACGACGGCAAGAGTTGCGCGTCTTGGGGTGGAGTCGAGGCGTCGATCACTGGCAGTGAAGTCGTGTGTTGGTGGTTGTTAGTGCAGGCAGCGCCACCACTGTAAAGCTGAAACAGGCTGTAAACCCGCCAAGTTCTTCATTGGCGACACGAAGGAGGCGTGTACACCTACGTGTGTGGTGATACAAATATAGAAATGTAGAAACGTAGAAATAAATGTTTGTGTATGAACTTTTGTATGTGTATGTGTATGTAAATATACTAGATACCAAGAACACATGGGCGAGGAGGACTAGAATATTGTGAGAAAGTCAGATCGGATACACTCATTCACCCATTCTCTCACTGTGAATGGGACAACATATAATAATATTCACGACTGCAAAAGTACTCACACCACTGGTATCCGCAATCTACAGACGATAAGCTGCGGCAGATGGACAGATGTGCAGTAAGATGGCAGATGGAGGCACTGAGATGTAGTCAGATGCTTCTCTTCCCTTTCCTCAGTCAGTCTTACTTTGTAGATTCTCAGCGAAGTGCCGTTTCTTCACACTTGCCGCAAACCCAGCCGCGGCTGCCACTATTTGATATCAAGTGCTTACGTGCATCGGGGCAACAACACACTGTGTACTATCCCATCGCTGGTTGCTCCTTCCATTTTTGCCCTCATTTCTCGTGCGTCATGTCTTCGTTCGCCATTATCTGAGCCACAAGCTATCGCAAAGCTAATGGTGCTAATAATAAATATAAAACGGTCCACCTAGATCCGCCGAGAACGGGTATAATGCTTAGGGACATCCGGTGCTTCAAGAGATATAGTTCATCACGTGATATGATAACTCACTAAACTATAACTCACGTGATAGGTTTCCCAAACTAGCATAGCGCTCCTACTTAATTGAAATCGCGTCACTCTCGCGTTGGACGCGTTACCTCGCAAGATCCCGAGCATGGGCCAAACGTGAAATGTCAATTCAACACAAACTCAACACCTTCGTTTCTGCCAAACTATGAATCGACCCTCCCTTTGCTGCTCATAATTATTACGAATATACCCCTTACTGCACTTAATCATGGTCGGCACACTTTTGCCCCAGAAGCGGGTTTTCGGCGAGGCATCGAGCGCCCGCCGAAACATCGATTCCTCCCCCGCCTCGATGAAGAAACGCAAGCTCGAAGGTGCTGATACCCCTATTTCACGGCTCAAGTCTTCTCAGAATGGACCGAAGGGCAAACCTGGCTCTAGCCAGCCGAGTCATTTCGAGTCGGAGGTGTTGGAGAAGTTGACTCAGGACATGACCGGATTGAAGAATAAGAATTCGGAGAAGGATCAACAGTGGGACAGGCCGGCCCTGACCGATTTCAATGCCGAGACGGATAACTTGATCTTTCAGCAAATAGAGGCTGAGGAGGGCACGCTTCATGGCGGGAAGGCGACAGTGAAGCTGTTTGGTGTCACCGAGGTTCGTGCTCTAAGAATCTCCGTGGAGAGTGTATGCTAATGAGGACCTATTCTAGACGGGGCACTCAGTGATGTTACATGTTACTGATTTCCTACACTACCTCTATGTTGCAGCTCCGGTGGCGTTTGTGAGGACCGACTGTGAGAACTTCAAAGTCTTCCTCGAAAGCCAAGTAGCACAACACCAACCCGCGATCCATTCGGTGCAGATTGTGATGAGAGAGAACTTATACGGGTTCCAGGGCAATCAACAGAGCCCCTACCTGAAGATTACAGTGACGGATCCGAAGTTCATCAATAGGGTCAGGACAACCATCGAAGGCGGGAACGCGAACTGGAAGGGGATGTGGAAAGGAGCGGACGGCGGGGTTTTGACGTTCGATAGCATCCAATATGTGTTGAGGTTCATGGTTGACACGAAAATGGCTGGAATGTCATGGGTTGAGGCTCCTGCTGCAAGTTACAAGATGATCAACGCAAACGAACGGCAGTCAAATTGTCAAATCGAGGCAGAGATTGGGTACCGGGATCTCATCGCCCACAAACCAGAGGGAGAATGGTCCAAGATGGCCCCGCTGCGCATCCTGTCCTTTGATATCGAGTGTGCTGGCCGCAAAGGTATCTTCCCAGAGGCAAACCATGATCCTGTCATCCAGATTGCGAACGTTGTCACCAGGTACGGTGAGAAGAAGCCATTCGTCCGTAATGTTTTCTGCCTGGATACCACCAGCCTCATCGTTAATACCCAGATCTTCGAATTTCAGAGGGAGGAGAAGATGCTGATGGCGTGGAGAGACTTCCTCGAGAAGGTTGATCCTGATATCATCATCGGATACAACATATCCAATTTCGATTTCCCGTATCTGCTGGATCGTGCAAAGCATCTCAAGGTCGGCGGTTTCGACTACTGGTCTCGTCTTCATAGTATAAAGTCGGTGGCGAAAGAGTCGAACTTTTCAAGCAAACAGATGGGGAACCGAGATACGAAGGCAACAAATACAAACGGACGACTTCAACTAGATTTACTACAGCTCGTCCAAAGGGATCACCAGCTTCGAAGTTATACATTGAATTCTGTATCTGCACAGTTTCTCGGCGAGCAAAAGGAAGACGTTCACCACACCATGATCACGGAATTATTCAATGGAACCCCTGAATCGCGACGAAGATTGGCAGTGTACTGTCTCAAGGATGCATACCTACCACAACGGCTATTGGATAAACTCTCCTGCCTTGAAAATTATACCGAGATGGCCAGGGTTACTGGTGTCCCGTTCAATTTCCTACTTTCTCGTGGACAGCAGGTGAAATTCGTCAGTCAACTCTTCAGAAAAGCGCTCGAACAGAAGTTAGTTATACCCAATCAGCGTACGGAAGCCTCTGGCGAGCAGTATGAAGGAGCGACAGTTATCGAGCCTACGAGAGGGTATTATGACGTGCCAATTGCGACCCTCGATTTTGCATCTCTATATCCTAGTATTATCCAGGCTCATAACCTGTGTTACACTACCTTACTTAACAAGGCCGGCGTTGAAAAACTCGGCTTGAAGAAAGACGAAGACTACATCGTTACCCCAAATGGCGATATGTTCTGCACAGCAAAGCAACGGAAAGGACTTCTGGCTCAAATTCTTGACGAATTGCTGACCGCAAGAAAGCAAGCCAAGAGGGAGCTAGCTGTCGAGACGGACCCCTTTAAGAAGGCTGTGCTGAACGGTAGACAGTTGGCGCTGAAGATCAGCGCCAACTCCGTCTATGGACTGACTGGTGCAACTGTTGGAAAGCTTCCCTGCTTGGAGATTGCAGGTAGCACAACCAGTTATGGACGCCAAATGATTGAGAAGACAAAGGCCGAGGTGGAGGCAAAATACACAATCGCGAATGGATATGCACACGACGCACAGGTCATTTATGGTGATACTGACTCAGTCATGGTGAAGTTTGGCACAAAAGACTTGGCCGAGTCGATGAAGCTTGGTGAAGAAGCTGCAAGTTATGTATCATCGAAGTTTGTCAAGCCTATCAAGTTGGAGTTTGAAAAGGTGTACTTCCCGTACCTTCTCATCAACAAGAAGAGATATGCTGGACTGTACTGGACCAACCCGAATAAATATGACAAGATGGACACCAAAGGTATCGAAACAGTCAGGAGAGACAATTGTCGGTTGGTACAAACCACTATCGAGACCGTCCTTCGCATGATCCTCATCGACCAAGACGTCCAGGGCGCGCAAGAGTAGGTTCAACATTCCCATGTATTCATAACTCACTAACATTCACCCAGCTACGTCAAAGACACTATTTCAGACCTGCTTCAGAATAAAGTCGACATGGCCAAGCTCGTTATCACCAAAGCCCTTGCCAAGGCAGACTACGCCAACAAGCAAGCGCACGTCGAGCTTGCCGAGCGCATGAGAAAGCGTGACGCCGGTTCGGCGCCAACTTTAGGCGATCGAGTGGCATATGTTATCATCAAGGGCGCAGCAGGCGCGAAGAACTTCGAGCGCTCCGAGGACCCGCTCTACGTGCTTGAGAACAATGTCCCCATTGACACGAAGTACTACCTAGACAACCAGCTCGCCAAGCCTCTCGGACGAATCTTCGAGCCCATGCTCGGGGAGACGCGCGCGCGCAGCTTGTTGACGGGGGCGCACACGCGCAGCGTGGCCATTGCGGCGCCTAGCGTGGGCGGACTCATGAAGTTCGCAAAGAAGACTAGTACGTGCATGGGGTGCAAGAAGCCGCTCGTCGGGAAGGAGGAGAGCGGCAACGCAGTGTGCAAGAACTGCGCGCCGCGCATGGGCGAGCTGTACACGAAGACGCTGACGAAAGTGAGCGATCTCGAGGTGCGGTTCGGTAGGCTGTGGACGCAGTGCCAGCGGTGCCAGGAGAGTATGCACTGTGAGGTTATTTGCAGTAGTAAGGATTGTCCCATCTTTTACATGCGCATGAAGGCGAAGAAGGATGTGGAGGATGCGGGGAAGGAGTTGGCGAGGTTTGATAAGGATGCTGCTGCCTGGTAAGAGGGATAGATGCATTATTTTTTGGAAGGATTCGGCAATGTATGCATATGGAAGAGATGGACAGGGAGTTACTATTACGGGTGGTAGGGGTGGTACAGTGTTATTTAGTTAACATATTTCTGGCGCCGGGAAGAGGATAATGAATGAGACGGCTTTTATTATGTGGTGCATTTAAAACAGCTCCTATGAATGACTTCCTCGCCGTACTGCGCAGTTTCTTTCGTTGGTCTGTCCCTGTCTTTCCTCTTCTTTCTCGCTTTTCAATAGAAGGCTTTCATTACGTCTCGTCTCTCTTTGCCTTATCTTTTACATCCGCATCCGCATGTGTAGAACTTTCCATAGCCTTATATTACACACATGATGCTCCATAACCGACTCATATTTTATTCATATCAATGATTTCAACAGCGGGAAATTTAATTATCGAACGATATCACGATCTGGTAGCACTCGGATAGACAAAGCGTAGGATTTATCTACCATATCTACAGGGGTGAGCTATTCCGGGAAACCCTGGCAACCGTCCACAACGGCCCCCACCTACCGGTGTCCCACCCCCTCCCCCCCCTCCAATTTACTTCCCACTTCCGAACCAACGACAACTATATTCAGGTCTTGAGGAGTTATCAATCATTTGTTGTTTATATGATAGACACACTGGAATACCAACATTAGCGATTTGTCCCTCGAGCCCTCAGCCATGCCGAGTCTTAAAAAATGGCTCCGAAACAAGCTTCCATATAGGAAGGGTACTCCTCTTAAGCCAAAGCCCACTATCGACCCACTGCCACTACTTCCAGTTCAGAGACCAAGTATCTTAACGCCGTCACCATCACGGGAGGCCCTCGTATCATTTACGGATAGCTATGGCTACTTCCAGCTCCTCCCGTACGAAATACGCCATCAGATCCTCATTTACGCAATTGGTGGGCGCACCTTGCACATAGATCCATTATATATCACTTGGCCTGTTATTAAGGATCATAAATTTATTTTTGACAGTGACGAGAAACCCATTTACAGCCCAGGCCCAACCTGGGGATGGTTTTCTGGCGAGTGCCATCAGACTACTCTGTGGCCGGATGGCATTCCCAGGAGAAACTTTGGAGAACGAGAAATCAAAACTCCGAGGAGACTGCCATGCGCTGGTGGATGCGCAGATGGGCGAAATCGGGTGGGCGGATGCTGCGGCGTCGGCATTATGGGATGGCTTTTGGCATGTCGACCAGCGTAAGTTATCTCATTGTTGAGCCCTGTCGTATCACCTAATTACGAGTAAGGATAATAATGGTTTAAATAGATACGCCGATGCCATTGATGTTGTGTTCGCGACTAACACTATCCACATGGAAAAGTACGACCTGTTAAAACAGCTTCCACGTGTAATATTGCCTCAGCGGTTACGGTGTATCGAATCTCTAGAACTCTCCTGGGATTTTCGGCCTGAATTGCACGTTAGCGGATACAAACCATTGCGGGTTCTCTGGGAGGACCAAACGGCGAAAGACTCAGATCTACATGAGATGTGTCGGATGGTCCTACAATTGTTTCCTGGCCTTCGCCGACTTGACATCAACCTCCTTTTCGAGACAAGAAATATCCCGGGCGGGGCAGAACGTACTATTCTAGGCCCTATTGAAGATATGATACAAGCTCTTGGACCTGGACGAGAAGTCTGTATCGCTATTCAACAGTCGGTTTTCTACGCCCTTTATGAAGAGCATCGTGGATTATACGGCCAGAAACTCAAGACTGAGGTGTATAATCCATATGCAACTCGCTTTTGGAAGGAACTTGATCTTCACAACGGGTTGGGGTACTGGATTTGCTCTGGGACTCCAGATCATTGTCGACTCGGAAGCACCTATTTCGATAATTACTAAATAGGCTGTGGATAAATAGGGGACATTTTTGCCTTTATTTTAATATCAAAAGTGAAATATCAACCTCTGCAACTACTAGTGACAAGGGCCTCAAGGAGCGTATAATCAATACGAAGCTCATTTTTGGAAGAAACTTGATCCTGACAATGAGTTGGAGTGCTGGATGTGCACGGGAGCTTTCATCTCTTTTCAATGGCTAAATGATACACGGCACTTATTCACTATCCCCCATATTTTCATATGGTTACGAAAAACGATGTATACAGTTCGAAATCTTAAATTGCGGTACAGCCACCCTACTAAAGCCTCCTGCAATTATTGTATATTAATTGTAAATTGGAATATACTCAAACCCCGTATAACAACTACTCGCCCATCTAATAACGTAGTACCAACGTAGTACTAAGCGGCCTCATGAACTGTTGAGCTCTCTCTTAGCTGTGGAGGAACCTGACCAGGGACGAAGGGTTGTTGAGAATAGGTTGTATTAGTAGGTCGCGAATCAAGCTCAGACTAGGAGGGCTGATGCTGTGGAAATGTCTGTTGATTTGGTTGCTGTGGAGGCTGCTGCGTAGGATTGAAGGTTTGTTGAGAATAAGCCCGATTAGGAGGTTGCTGTAGCTGGAAAGTTTGCTGATTTAATTGAGGATGAGGAGCAGCTTCTCCTTAGGGACAGAAAGGCGGAGGGATGTATGGTTGCTCGGAATTTTGTGGATTGAACTCGGGGTTGCTGCATCCATTTTGCGGAGACTGGTGAGGAGGGGAGAGGTTGTGTCTATTTCTCCTTGAGGAGTAGATCGACATATCTTGACGCGCTAAGTACGAGTGGACACACATTTTGACAGCATACCATACTGAAATGGATTAGCAAGACTGGGGAATAGGGGGCTGTATTATTACTTTGCTTCTAGCATGCTCTTGTTATGGTACGGCAAAAGGTGTATAACTTGAGATGTGATATAACCCTTTAAGTGCCTTGGAGTTGTTTACTTCACGCTCTGCTTCCAGCTGTCAAAACTTTAAAATGATCGCTAGGGAATGCTGTCACAGTGCGGGATTATCCTTTCCCAATTCTTGTACATTCACCCCACGTTAAGAAAACCCAATAGCGTTCCGTAGTTTCACCTGGATTAATTTATCACATCTCATTGTAACTTACCATAATTTCTTATATATACTGGACATACAAAGTTGCATATTTTCTGAACTTACAGCTTTGCAGCCTGCTGCTGGGCCTTCGCCAACCCCGAGAGCCCAAATACCTTGAATGCAACTTTCCGCATTTGGACCTCCTCAGAACCCTCTGTGATGCGGTAGCGCCTATGGTGGCGGTAAATGTGTTCGAAGGGCTTATGCCTGCTGTATCCGACACCGCCATGAACCTTTGTTTCGATCAGCTTCTCTCTCATTCTTCGGACTAGGAGAATTTACCTGTATTGCACGGTCTGCACTCTCGCAACATAGCCTGTTCGCCCAATAGTTACACATGCTCACCTTGTCCGTCAACTTTTTCTCCACCTCCCTGTGTGGCATACTATCCATATCATTTGCGGTCTTGCGAATCAGCAATCTCAACATCTCCGTCTGCGTCAGAAGCTCCACGAGCGGGAACTGGATGCCTTGGTTCCATGCCAGCGCCTTTCCAAACGGCTTCCTTTCCTTGGCATACTTAATGGACTCCTGGATGCAAAATGTCGCGGCACCAAGGCTACTCGCCGCCTGTCTGATCCTGTTATCGTGAAGGAATGCCTGCGCAACGCTGAGGCCCGAGGTTGGTGGCCCGAAGATCGCCGTCGATGGCACCCATACGTCGTTCAGTGAGACAGTTGCGTGATCCGTTGGCATATTGAACGTCCACTCGTAGCTCTCGACTTTGATGCCTGGGGTTTTAGCAGGCACTATAAAGGCCGTAATGCCGTCTGTTGAACCGGCGCGACCAGATGTCCGTGCGAAGAGGATACAATGTGTTGCTACATGCATGCCGGTCTGCCACTTCTTTCGACCATTGAGAACGAAGCCCTCTACCCCATTACGCGTCTCTGGTTTTGCCACAGTCTCAAGATGCGTAGCGTCAGAACCATGATCTGGCTCTGTCAGGCCAAATGTCATAATCACTTTTCCGGCAAGCTGGCCGGGAATGAACTCCTTCCTCTGAGCCTCATTCCCGAAGCTAAGAAGCATGACAATGGTGGGGAAGTTGCCTACGACGGAGTGCTCGTTTTGCAAGTCATTGAAGAGACCTAGACCTTTCGCAGCCAGATGTTCTCTTATGACGCTCATCCACAGATTGCCCTTATTCTGTCCGCCGTACTCGACTGGAAGTGATAACCTGTAGTAGCCAGCTTTGTCAGCCCGCCGTCGAGCTTCATTGAGCAATGCTTCCCATTCTGGTCGTGGGAGACCGCCATTGTCCCAGTCAGTACGGCTATGCTCTCGACGATGATCGAAGAAGCGCTCATTGTCGTCCTGGGCTTGAAGTGGGGCTATTTCTCTCTCGATGAAGCGATCCAGTGAGGAGAGGAATTCTTGGAGATCGGGGGGAATATCAAAATTCATCGTGGTAGTTCCAAGGTTTGGTTTAGAGCGAAGGAGGGTTGGGATTTAACTTTGACTTTGCCGTGGATGCCATGTCATTATATCAATCAAATCGTGGTGGATGATTTCTGGTCTGCCGCGGGAATGGCAGTCAAGATAGCCTGACTCCCCCGCACAAAATGCGGGGGGAAGCGCTACAGGGGTAATTCCCGAGGTACTGGAGCAATTAGCGCATTTGGCAAAGCATTTAGCTACGTTACCACGTGACTATAATGTTTGAAGTGATAATTCAACAATGACAGATACGGTAACACTAAGAGACTATTTCCTCAGGATATCCATAGACCGGGATTTACGAACAAGGAGATCGGCATACTGCCCAAGTTTGTTTCGCCATGAGTGGACCTTGATCGTATCCGGAACAGCAAAGATGTCACAGAATCCCAAGCCAAAATGAACTGCGCCGTGGTGGTGTCTTTTTTCTTGGCGATTTTATATATCTTGTTGAAAATTGCCACGTTATTCGATAGGTTCTTAGTCGTGACCTAACGTAAGGCTACTGGCAAATCGCCCTCGTTGGTGAACCCCTCGACTTTGCGGAGCCCGCCCTTCAATAAGACCGTTGCCAATCGGGTTATAAGCTACTACAGCAAATCAAAGCACGCGAGCCGCCTCTAAGAGGCGGATATTAGGTTCTCTAGTTACTAGGCAGAGGACACTGTAATTGACCACCACAGCTGTAGTTAGGGGCACAGCATGGGCCCGACGTAAGGAGTCTGCACTGCACTCGCTCAGACTGAAGTTTAATCTTCCCAGCCCCTTTAAGCTCAATCAGCGCCTCGATGGATGATCTTCTTATCCGGTGTGATCTTGTTGAGACGGTGAATGTAGTACAAATCAACAATGGAAGTTCTAGTCACTTAAGAGACATATGTAGGGCTTTGTGGCAGTAGTCTGGGGAGTAACCGACAACCATTCTTTTCTTGATAGTATCTGCAGGAGCTGATCTTTTGCCGAATTTAGTAGCTGGAAATAAAGTCATCCAGAAACAGTAGTCTGGGGAGTAATCGACAACCATTCTTTTGTTGATAATATCTGCAGGAGCTGATCTTTTGCCGAATTTAGTAGCTGGAAATAAAGTCATCCAGAATTTCAAATTACAACTAGACGCCTGAATAAACACTGAGCAGCCTAGAAGGGGAAGATAATTGGACGAATAATAGCTCTTTACCGCCTCTCTGGGATTTAAGTGTCTTCGCAACAGTGATTCCTTTTACTTTTAGACTTTGATTACTGTGCAACTAGAGCAAAGATCGAGTTAGCTTTCAAGTTGAAAGTCTGAGTTGAAAGAATACAAGCTTAGCTACTGCTTATTGGAAAGGGGCCCTTTGAAATCGAACACCATCTTTAAGTGCCGCTCTTGGTCGCCTTTTGTAACTACTGTACGACGAACGAATCTCCGTTCACCCTTTATCTCCTCAAAGCCGCAGGTCAGTCTAGCAACCCAGCCATGGTTAAGAGACTCGACAATGCCGTCAATGAGCTCGTCTGACTCAAGGACATCCTGCGTCCAGCCCCTCTTCAGTAAACCTTCCACCAAGTCGTCTTCCCTGAGTGAAGAAATTTTGACACGCCGGTGGCGGCTTCTCGATTGGCCAAAAATGGGGTCGCTGTACTCCTCTCCCCAGGTATCGGTGTGCACTCGATGCTCCGGAGTTGTTTTGATGCCGCCTGTAATGGTCTGATTGATGGTAATATGCTCGACACCATGCTCGTCCTTACTTTGGCTAATTTGTTCCGTTGTGGACGCCATTCCTATGGCCTTTCGGAGGATCCAGCCAATGCCTTGTAGGGCAAGAACCTCATCAAAGGGATCGGATAGCCGCTTGTTCTATTACACGTGAGATATGACCAGAAGCATTGCATCGTTTGACATGCGCACCAAACTCCATATACCATCCAGGTCGTCGAGGGTCTTTGTTGGCGGTGCTGCCATGTTGAACTAAGCTACTATATAGACTTTGACCACTGACGCAGGTTGATAGATTGGAAATCAAACACAATATAGTTCAAGAATACGTTGCTCTCAGCTCTTGAGCTTTTCCCGATTATTTTGCCTTTTCCACGATGCGTAATAGCATCCTGCGCATCACATGCATGTGCTGTAAGGGAACGCAACGCTCAAAGTCTTAGCTAATTTACCTCGGAATTTCAGCTGCTCTCAAACGGAGCAAGAATCATCTCGGTGTAGATTACCGCTTGAATGGGACGAATCGAAGTTGTTGCCAGGTCACCACTATCCTTGGTTAGTACAGCTCCGAATCTTGGCAATGCACTTCGGTATTCTAAAATCCATTTGAGATAAGGGTGGGGATATCTTTAAAAAAGGGGTAACGACTGAGGCCGGGGTGCGGGGTCCTGAACCTACGCTAATTGTTACCCACCTCACCCAAGTCAAGCCAAGCTTTCGCGTAGATACCCCGCAAGGAGTGGCAGGACCTTTTCCTTGTGAAGCCTTTCATACCTATGCCACCCTGGCGCAGTATAAGATTTTTTGTTGCCAATTCCGTACATATTCCCAACTTCGTAAGGTACTGGAGTTATATACGCTAATTAGACTAGCTGAAACAATACTAGCACTAAATTATATGACCTTATACGCCAAAGACCCTGACGTATGATGGGTTTTGGCCGCAACCTTTGTATTATTAGACACTTGTATCCGGAGCGTTTCTTAAATATTGGCCGCGGCGCATCGAGTTTCGAACGTCCAAAGGCGTCGCAATCAAATATGGATGCCATCACAACGGTCGTTAAACCCGCTTCTTCATGGATCGGACAGGTAGTCGACTTGGGGCCCATAGACCAGATTGCGCCACGATGTTACATGACCGCATTCTTTTGTCTGCGCCTAGCACCGGACGTGGCGACTGCGAGTATAATCGAGCGTGTCCAAAGAATGATTTTCCGCGCCGTTCAAGAGATCCCACAGCTTGCGACGACCGTCGTCCCTCGGAACAGCAGTCGTGAGGAGCTCGAGCTGCGTTACCTAGAAGATTCAGGCGCATGTCTTACGTTTAAAGACTACACGGCCGAGCACTTAAAGCACGAATGGACACATGGAAGCTTTGAAGACCTCGCAAAGGCCAATTTTCCCTACGAAAAACTGGAAAGGCGCACGCTCATAGAGGGAATAAATCCCAATGAAGAGAACAAGCCTTTGATGGCGTTGATGGTGCAAGCCAACCTGATTCCCGGTGGCTTACTCCTTGTGAGCGCTTTACATGTACGTAGACGATCTTGGTGTTGCAGCATATTTTTTAATCAAGCATCTCGCTTTTCAGCACACTGTGTGTGACGGTTTGGGCCTCTACTTGTGCAATGCAACCCTGGCGAAGCACCTCCGTGATAACGTTGAGCCCGAATCCAGCACTATTCCAATTGACTTTACTGACCGCACCACCATCATCACGCCCGATTTACACGCTTCGCTCAAGGATCTGCCCGATTGGCGACTCGTCAATCCCGGCGAACAATTCTTGAACCCAACTCATTACGACGCCGCATCGTTGTCTGACCTACGATGCGCAATCTACTACATCTCCGAGGAGCGCATCAAACAGCTAAGAGATGCTATCGCAGTACCGACCCTAAGGCCCTCTACCAGCGAAGCCATTAGTTCTCTGCTGTGGCTGCATGTCGTTCGTGCGCGAAACATCGACTTGAACGAATATCCAGAGGCAAAGCTGTCGCTAACCGTCAATTCTCGCGGGCGTATGTCCAACCCAATAGTTCCAAAATACTTCTGGGGCAACATGTGTGAGCCAAACGCTGTAGCCCGCATGCCCACCACGGACTTCTCATCGAAGGACTTCCTCTCATTTGCAACACAGCGCGTGCGCTCCGCTATTCAGAATGTAAATGGCCTCGCTGTGCAGCGCCTCGCCGGCATGTTGGCACAGCTTCCGAAAACGACTTCAATAACCTGGAATGTCGACCGTTGGCCTGGGCCAGACATGCTCATTGTGTGCCTCCAGTCGATACCTTACACCGCATTGGACTTTGGGCCTGATTTTGGCGGCTGCTGTGAGGCGTTCCGACTGCAAATCGGAGATATCGAGGGAAAGCCTGATGGCAGGTGCATCATGTTTCCTCCCAGAAAGGGCGATGGACAAGGACTGGAGGTCATGCTGCAATATGAGACGAGCACGCTTGATAGACTGGATGCAGACGAGGGTTTCACACGTTGGTTCAAGAGGAGGACCTGAATACCATAAGTTGAACGGCCACAAACATGTATATTTAGTTAAGGAAAGGAAGCATGATATGACAATCTTCGTGTAAGCTCGCTGCACTTCTATGTTCATCATGGTACCCAAATGAAGCAATGCCCGATCACATGTTCCAGATTGTCTGAGGAACGGATGCACTGCTCTTGCGGGCCTTTGGTACAGTACGAATAGCTGAAAAGCAAGCAGCATGTATTAAATTTCTGCGTGTCGCAATTAGATCACCAGAACGAGAAGGAACGAGAATTGAATGCAAGAGTGAAACGACAAGTTATCTTGGTAAGTCTAACCACTCTGGGCCTGCGCCGAGCGCATCAGTCCACACACATCCATCTTACAAGCAATGTGGATTAACCGCTAGTTGAAAAGTAGCCGCTGATTTAGCATCTGCGGGGCTACCGGTAGATGAAGCAGGTACAAGAGTATTCCCCCCCGCAGCCCCACAACCCCCAC
>JPKA01001809.1:0-11221 GCA_000750875.1 Pseudogymnoascus sp. VKM F-4517 (FW-2822)
ACCCCCCCGGTACACCTCTCGGTGTTGGTGGGTGCTCACAACTCGAACTTATCAACAATCTTTTGCTTCCTTCTTTCCCAACTCGACCTATCTCCTCCTCGTCATCCCCTTACCTCCCTCGCCCTCTATCTCCCACCATCACCGCCACCATCAACCTTGCTTGTGCTCCTGCATATACAATACATTTCCCCTGCACGCCCTCACCCATTTATTGTACAGTACAATACACGTCTGCTCGTACTTTCCCTGCTCCACGTTCTCATGTCCTAAGACCTCCCGACACCTCGACGACAAACCAACAAAAAAAAAATTCATTGATGCTCTCTTGATCATCTCTGTCTCGCTCATATTTCGATGCCATTGACGCCGCGTTTCCTGTCCCCAGCGACATATCTATGACAATTTATACCTGGTAGCACTCTGGAGGAATAAAATATATATACATACAACAAGTCCGCGTCACTTTCTTGCTGCACAACGACTTCGCGACACCACAACCTTCACGCCTGCATATACCGTCCAACAATCCCACCACCCCCCCCCGAATACTTCACACACGCACGGAGCTGCTGACCGACCGTCTCCCGTCATCTTCATCCTCGGCTTGCGGAAGGTTTCGCAAAAAGGTGAGCACACACATAACACATCCGCATACCTTCACACATACCTCTCTCTCTCTTCGTATGACCCTCGGAGGCGTTTTATCACCTGGCACCCACCATTCCCCCCAGCTTTCCAGCTCTCTGGGCTTGGATCCTGCCGAGGCCCCCCTCGCTCTAGAATATATCTCAAGACTTTTCCGCCCCCAAGTTAACGTGCATGAATTTTAATCTTGTTCCTCTTGCTGATGGTTCTCTGCAGGTAGCGAATATCTCAGAATCGCTGTTGCTCATCTTTCGACGTCGTGCCAGGAACCGACCTACCCTATGCCTCCTATAAAAGCGATTTAATATATCCCCTGATTTATCCGCAATCTATTCTTGCCCGGGACAGCTCCCTCCCACGCGACACAGCCCACTCGCCCACCTGTCTACCCTACCCTCTCCCTAGGGAGGGTATCCCGCCGACGGCGCGGCAAACAGTCGACGAAAATGTCTCTACATACAACCTCCCACCTCGGAGAGGGCACCAAACCTATCAGAAGTCCGGCTGGCTCGATATCAACATCCTCGATCACGGATTTTCCAGCGCGCGTATCGCCTACGTTGACCATGGAGCCTGCCATGGATGGGCCGCCGTCGCCACAGAGAATCAGAGCATACACGGAGCAGATGAAGAGGAGCGTGGCCGCCGGCCACTCGAGGACAAGTACCGGCACGAGCTCAACGTCGTCTGTCTCGGGAACTGACTCGGGGACAAGGTCTCCAGAAGAATCGCTGTCGAGGCAGGCGTCCCGGAAGTCGACCGCGGGCATGTCCATCAAGGCAGAACGGCCAGACACACTACAGATGTTTGGGAAGGCACTGTTCTCGCGAGGGTCCAAGAGGTCGAAGAAGGGGAGGTCAAGAGCTTCATCGCTGCTGTCGCTAAGCTCGAGGGAATCTACCATGGTCACTCCGCGAAGCGCAGTCGACGAGGAGGTGGCTTTCAAGAAGCACCTCATCTCTGGGCCATACGACTTCCAACACGTCGTCCACACAGGACACGAACAGGCGCCCAATGTAGATATCGCGAGCAGAGACGACCTCCTCGAGGAGTTCTCCACGGTACGGAGATCAAATGCACCAACAGGAGAGCTCAGGGGCATCAGGGCAGACGACCTCCACTTCCACAACTTCTCTTCGGAAGCCCTCGATGCCTTGGTCGAGAAAGAAACTCCTCATCCTCCACCTCAATTACCACTTAAGAGCCCAGCAAGGAAGAGCATCATCAGGAAGCCCCCGAGCCCGGCACCACTCAAGCCAAGCCTACGCTCGAGCAAGTCCCAAGACAACGTCCGCGCTGGATTGTCCCCTCCACCACGGCCGCCACGGTCGCCAATGACTCAACAATGCCCGATATCTCTACCCCCAAGGACCTCATCGAGGACAACATCCATGATCTGGGACGAATACGACCCTCTACAATCCACCTCACTTGAAAGGCCTCACTACTCTGCCGGTTTCCGGAGACCGCAAGCCTTCCACCTCCCGCTTTCTCCCCCTCTACCGTCTCCCCCATTGCCGAATGTTCAAGGCGACCACGCTGTGGATTATTTCCAAGAAAGTGCCACCGTGTTGCCAAGATCACCAGAGAATGAGGGATGGCCATTCTCTGCTGCTCAGTCTCCATCTGATTCACAGCTAGAGGACGTACCTGAAGAGGAGGAGATAGTCGCAGCTGCACGACGCTCACGCCTCTCCGTCGGCAGCACCGATCTGCGCGTCTCGAAGTCCGTCCCTAACCTCCTCACCTTCCGCACGAGGCGTGACTCTGACCGCCCGCAAACTCCATCATCTGACATCATGCGCGCGCCGGTCCTCCTCATGACCCCCAGGAAATCAGGCGCAAAGTTTGACCTTGACGCCGGAGGCTCGTGGGAGGATGACATCGACTACTGCTACGACCATGAGGTCGAGGCCGACTGTGACTACAACTGGGAGCGCCGCTCGATCGACGTCGATACCGTCCGCAACTACTTCCACGACTCCGCCATCTCGACGAACTCGTCATCGGATAACGTTACGCTTAAGGACTCGCCACCGCCGGCGTCCCTGCATTCTGCATCGGCGAGCATCTCGCGTCGTCTCTCTGCGCACCTCGATGGGCTGCGCCACCCGCCAATTTACGCCACTCCCGTCATCCTCGCGCCCGCGCACACACCCGATCTCATCCCGCCATCGACTGCCACAACGGCAGACTCTCCGGCCTCTATTCCAACGCCGCCCGCGCGCCCAACACACCTGCGCTCCCCATCAGCAGCCTCGTCCTTCAAGGAGTCGCACGGCTTCACGCTCTCACCCTCGCTACTCATCCCTGCCGACTACGCAGCGCAGATGAATGGCACCGCGTCGCCGACGTCGACATACTCCGCCGGGCCGCTCGACGGGACTTCCCCTACTGAGCGCGAGCCCAGCCCTGCGCCTACGGAGACCCCAAATGTCTCCTCGCCTACTCTGTCGACAAACCCGTTCTTGTCGTATATTGCTGAGCCGGCGGCTACCACGACCGATAAGCCAGAGGAATTGGTGCTGCAGAGCGCAGAGGAACGCTTGTTGCCGCCGTCGAGAGCACCGAGTGCGTTTATCAATGCGCATGGCCGGAAGGGAAGCGTGCCGCTGCTCGGTCGGGTAGCGAAGGAGAGACGGGGGAGGGCGAGCACGATTGGTGGGTCGCTTGGGAGGGGGAAGGGGGGATACGGGTTGTTCCCCTCGGTGCTGAGTACTGGTCCTTGAAATCCTCCACGACTCGCGGGAGACCGAAGAAGAGAAGAGGAAAGCTGTTTGGATATGATTCGCAAATGTCGCTCTAAAGGGGATATAGAGAGTCGACATTTGTTTTTAACTGTTTTTGTTTTGTTCTACAATGTTTCTTGGGGTGGCCTGGAAAATTTTGGGAGGGGGTGTTCAAAGAGAGGTGGGATTGGAGGGGTATCACGGTCGTTACTACAACTGATTAGATGGGTTTTGGGTGGGCACGGTCGTTACTGTCTGGTTTGGGAATTTTTACATATATACGGTCGCTACTGCGAGGTTGGGGGCCGCTGGGGGGAGCGGTTTTACGACGTTATGGAAACATGTTTTGGGGAGAGATGAGAAGAGGGGAAGGGCAGGGTTAGGGTTGCGGATATGCCTGCCTTCCGCTGGTGGATGAGCTACTACGATATCTTTCTGAGGGGGAAGTGTAGCCTGTTGAGAGGAAGGAGGAGAGATGGGGTGTATGATGCTAGTAGACAAAAGTAGGGCTCTTTGCTAGCCGCTGCGGAGGGCCCGGGTGGTAGGGGTTTTCGTGGGTGTATAGATCAAATGTAGACATGTTGCATCTATCTACTTTGTGTGCCCTTTGCTATGTGCTGCATGACGATGTAATGCTACGATCAAGTATAGGAAGAGAGGGGGTGCCCAACGTAGACTTTCGGGCGGCCTGAGTTTACACCATAAACAATACAAGGGCATTGGTAACAAGTTCATTCTTCAGCCTGCTGAAGCTAGTCCGGCCTTGCTTTATGCAAAAGCCAACCGCCATCCTACCACGCAAAACAATGCGTCCTCGCTGGGCCATGCTTTATGCAAAGACCCCCATCCAACCCCCTTCCCGGCCCTGCCTCCGTCATCCCCATACCAATCCTCAGCGCCTACCGCCTCCCCTCCCCTTGGGCCTACACTCCTCCTCGCCCACCGCATGCAGCATAACCTTATTCGGCATCAGCGCACTATTACCCGCAAACCCCTTACTCCAGTCATAGCTAACCGCATACGCGAACACGCCTCCATCCCCGCTAAACGCCGTAGCGGAGATGCTGCCGCCCGTCGCGGGAAAGGCGCGGATCCGCATGTGCGTGTCCTTGTCCCAGAAGTTGAATGTGCCGTCTGACCCCGCTGTGCTGAAGGTGCCGTGCTGGGGGTGGAAGGAGATGGCGTTTACGGCGTGGGCGGAGATGATGTTGTTCGTGGGCGGGGAGCGGTGGCATTTGAATGTGAAGTTGAGACTGGAGGGCGGGGGTTAGGAGGTGTGTTGCTGTGAATATTGGGAAGGGGGGGGGTACCTAGTGTCTTTCTTGTTGATGTAGCGGAAGGCGCAGCGCCCCTCGATACTGCCGATGGCGAAGCCGGTGGCGTCGGGGAAGCAGCTCACGACGCGCGTTTGGTGCTGGAGAGGGCTCCGGAGAGACTGGTGGAATGTCGTTGGGTTGTCGAGTTTGATGACGTTGATGTGGCGGTCGGCTGTTCCGACGACAAGGAGGTTGCCCTTGACGTCCATGGAGTACACCCTCTCCTGACACTCCACAGATGCAACAGCGGTCTGCTGCCTCAGGTCCCAGTACTTGACGGTCTTGTCCCAGGACCCCGTCACTAGCATGGGCCCGTTTGAGGAGGGCGTGTCGAAGAAGTGCACTGATGATATCGGTGCGTCGTGTGTGGCTACTTGCTGGGGGGGCGCGCCGTTGGCGGCGAGGTCTAGAAGTCGAGCAGCCTTGTCTGCGCCGGCGCCGACAACTTTTTGGCCGTCCTTTTGCGTGAAGGTGATTAGACTTGGAGGGTAGCATGGGGGTGGTAAGGAAATATATATATCATACCTTCGACGTTGAGATATTCGATCAGATTTTGTTTCTTGTCCTGTGGATTATGCTATCTAATTAACTATACCTTTGACCAGCTACAGCTGAGTGCTGGTCCTCCGAAATCGATGAGAGCGCGGCCCTCCCCGGATCTATTGTGTGTGATGTCGTAGATCCTCACTTTTCCCTCCCAAGAAGCAACTGCGAGATGTCGCGACACTGGGGACCAAGAAAGGCCTGAAATACCGTCGTCGGGTCCATTGGGGAGTTGGATATCGGTCGACACTTGGCCAAGTACGTTGGAAGTTGGAGCCATTATATTTGAGATATGGCAGGTGTATACTTTGTGTAAATTCGAATACTCTGATGTATTTGACAAAAAAAGAGCCAGCTTTGGGAAATATATAGGCTCGCCCGGCTTATCTCCATTATCGCCGCTGCTGCCTGGAGTTGAATTGGAGTCATTGCTGGCGAAGTTTAGCCGTGGATTAACCACAACGGCCGCGTCGAAGACGGTACCAATGAGAGAGGTCAGTTTTGTTGTAGTGAGCTTAGATTACTCGTTTCGTTTAAGTTGCCTTCCAGTAAGCACTTTCCTTCTTATCAAGTCTCCCAGATATATTAATCATAAGGCAAACTATTGATTCTGAAACTGTATACCGTGGGTTAAAGGACGAACAGAAGCTGGATCACATGAACGGCTTATTTGTATGCATCGCATCGCATGGGTTAGGATTATTGGCTGCCACAGAACCCGTTCAAGCGCTTGGATTATTTAAGCTTTCTGACAACCCTAATCTCAACCTTCGCTGTACGGCTCAGTGTTTCCGTGACCATCACACTCTGTGAGGCCCTCTGAATTATATGTTCAAGGAGCCATTAGTTTGAAAGCTTCAATACTACAAAATCTAACCAGAATGGTTTCGATTAACACATTTCGATAACGCCGACCTCAGCCTTGAAGGCCCTACTACCCGCGCCACCTAAAACTCTTATCATCCTTGCAGCTCATATCAAATTTGCTAACTATCACCTCTGCTGATACCCTGGCCCTTGAACTCCATCAGCACCAGCCGAGTGGCGTAGGAACTCTGAGTACTCGAGATAGGCCGCTAGACCCCCTACGCGTTGTCTGTTATAGTCCAAGCGATGTTCTGTAAGCGCCCACTCATTGCGCGCCTGCGCGAACTCGTCAGCCCTAAACTCATTAGGCCAGCCATAGTCAATAAACATCTTTTCAATTGTTTTGCGGTGATTCAACCCATCTACCGAATATTGGTTGGTGGTGCTCAGAACGATAGAGTGCTCTGGGTTTGCATAGCCATTTGCAACATAGTCAATAAAGCCATGAGGCGGTGCAGGCGCCACAGACTTAATACTTGGCTCTCTATCCGTTCAACCCATCTACCGAATATTGGTTGGTGGTGCTCATAGCGATAGACTGCTCTGGGTTTGCATAGCCATTTGCAACATGGTCAATAAAGCCATGAGGCGGTGCAGGCGCCACAGACTTAATACTTGGCTCTCTATCCGGCTCGCACCATGGCAACTCAGTTAGTGCGCGTAGGTTAGCCTCCCACTGCGCCAACATCTGTTTTGCAGGTACAGTAGGTAGGTCAAGATATGTGTTTGTATATGCATCCTCGTTGCTAGCCCACTGCGTAATTGTCTTTGTGTGTAAGTCGTAAATAATGGTTCGACCGTGGTTAGCTGCCGTAGGTTGGACCTGTGTTAAACGCACAGCCCATGGCGCAAGGTCGTTATTGCCTTCCCAAAGGACTTCACGAGCATCACGTTCAGCGCGTAAGTATGAGTACGACCAGCTGCCATATGTTGGACCTGTGTTAAACGCACAGCCCATGGCGCAAGGTCGTAATTGCCTTCCCAAAGGACTTCACGAGCATCACGTTCAGCGCGTAAGTATGAGTACGACTTTGACATTGCTGTTATCTCCACATCCTTCTTCAGATAGGGAAGGTAGCGTAGTAGTGCTACGGCTTCGTCCTCAAGCCCAAGGGCAGCAAGCTTCGCAGCTGGGAAATCAGTATGTGGGGGTCGTATAATCTGATCTTCGTCAAGGTACGCCATGTCGCGTAGCAGGTCAAATATCTGCGTAATGCCTCTAATAACGTCGTAATGCTCTGTGTGTATATACTCCACTGTGAACTTAGAGTCTATGGCTACTAAGAGTTGTTGAGCTGCATGTTGAGGGTTCGGGATGCCTCTAATAACGTCGTAATGCTCTGTGTGTATATACTCTCCTGTGAACTTAGAGTCTATGGCTACTAAGAGTTGTTGAGCTGCATGTTGAGGGTTCGGACTTTGCGTTTCTTCCACAGTCTGCCCGGCCTTCGCCCACGGGACAGTGACGTCGACTTTCGGCTTGCCACAACGTAGATGATTAGCCAGACACTCCGCACCTAGAAGACAGTATTAAAATTACTACTTTGCCATTGCGCATAGGAATAAAATGCGGAGGTAACTTGCAAGCTGGAAACCCCCCGTCACAGGGAACACCTCTTGCTTTGCACGTCAGGCATTGGCGAGGCGAAATGTAGCAGAGGCCATTATCCATACGCAGAGACTAAGAATAGTAAGGAAGGAAAGAATATGGAACGTAATGAATCGCATGTGTAGCCACGGCCAAAGTTGTCGTGTCTACGGCATAAAAACAGTAAAGACGGCTTGGGCAGATTCACGATCTACAACCGAGATGGCAAGTCCCACAACCTCACGCGCACGCAGCCTCCGTCAGATGCCACTCCACTGCTCATGCACGATGAGCTCACGCGAATTCACTTCACCGCCAGGCTGATCGATTAACACACTTCCTTTGGAGCTCCTCTGTCGTATCCTCTCTTACCTCCCGTCAGAAGATCGGCAAGGTGGTACAGAGGTTGTCAACACCTTCCTATCCTACCCTACGGTGTGCAAGGCATGGCAATATCACATAGAGCAGCAAACTTTCAGAGATATCTGCCTTTTAAGCACTGTGCTCAAGAAAATCAATTATCAATTTGTAGTACCTGATCTAGGACAGACGGGATTCACCAATGAAGGTTGGAAACGATACGACGACGCATTTGCTACAGCTGTTGCTGCATTTCTTACAATGTTAATAGCATGGGAAGGCGAGACCTTTGAGCTGCCAGCACTATCATTAGATACATCCTACGCATGTTCCTCTGATTGTACCACAGGAAGTAACTACTACTACACGGAAGTCAATTTGCAGGACATGGGGGACTGTGCTGCAAGTAGTTACGATGGGTAAAGAGGTTTTTGTTGGCATGAGACTATGTGTATTGGTATACAGGGACGACAGGAGATGGCAACCAACAAGCGAGGTGGGGGAGGCATGAGTCGGCAGCGGAAATAAAGAGTGGTTGGGTGGGTATTCTGGACAAAAGGGAGAGATATATGAAGGGCCAGTATTTCCCCATAAAATCGTAAGATATTCCATCATGGTCAGCCATAGAATGGTTTAGTTATTTTTGGTTGCAATAGCTCGGCAATGCAATCATGTAACTATGTGATAGTGTCACCCAAGATCATAGAGGAGGATTGTGCGTAGCTAAGGATTGATACTAGAAGTTTAGGCTAATAGAAATTAACCCTTCAGTTCCATCTTCAAGTAACTAGCTTATGTCATCATATCATAATCATCGTCATCATCATAGCCGTCGTATTCGTCGTCATCGTCGTCTTCGTCCATATCTTCCTCGGGATACCCATTAAACCACTGCTGGTTGCCTTCACCAACCCACGCCTTCTCTACCTCCCTTCTTGGCCGCCAATCACCCCCCTTACCCGTCCACCAATACACATGATCACCTTTTATAAACGCCTCGCTGCCAACCTCTACAGGCTGCTCTGTAAGCCTATGATCTAAGTAGTGTTTTTGCCCGGCCTTAAACCACACTGCTTCAAACTCGGCGTTCTCGCTGTGCTCAAGGTTGGGGCTTGCGGTCAGAGACATCATCTGTAGCGCGGGCATATTGTGCTTTGCCTTGCCAGCGGCACCTAGCAACTCATCCATCGCTTCGTCATTAGGATATGTCCTGAACATCCCCCTTCCATGATCGCCGTCGAACTCTAGCTGAAGTGGAATCACAAAGTCATGTGGGATGGGGTTATCCGGGTGGAACACAAAGTACCAGGAACCCGACGGGTGCACGGCTGAGAAGTTTGCGGAATAGGTCGTGAGAGAAGGCCACTGAGGGGCCTTGCTGGCTAGGCTAGCGAATGCGGGGTCCAGCGAGGCAGGGGGCTGGAAGAGCTGTGAGGAGATCATGATGGGGCCTGAGAGATCGATCGTCTTGAGGGTTGGGATGAGGGAAATTGCATAAAGCGCCAGGGAGAGGTGGTCGGTATCAGAGAGTAGGACTGACGGGAGGTTTTGGAGCTGGTAACGCGGAGACGAACTTTCGGCGCACAGCGAAAAGGAGGTGAGGGGGAGCGAGGAGAGGGAAAGGAGAGCAATAGCGAAATCTAGTCATCGTTAGTTGCGAGTTTTTGTATATTAACGGGTTTGCATCAACAACATATATCCCCACCACCATCCGGTCGGGGTGAAGTGGAAAACCCCGACCAGGGAGTTTCAAAGTGATGGGTAAACGTTCAAACGTACCATATCTATCCTTCCGCTGCACTTCGAGGCCTTCATTCTTTTCCATAATCTGCAACTCCAGCTTCTCCAAGGCAGGAAACTTATTTGCCAATCGAACTATCGACTCCGCCTCTACAGGTCTCGGATAAGATGGAGAAACGGCGTATTTTGTCACTCTCTTCAACTCAGGGACTCCATCCAGCGGTCCCAGCCGAAGCCAAGAATCGCAATGTCGCTCCTCAAACAAGTCACTTCGAATACCATCTGCGACTTCTATGCGTTGCTGTTTCAAAAGCCCACTATCTCTTTTCTTTGCATCGCTAGGCGAGTAGATCTGCGACATCTCCAATGACAAAGGTACCAAACCCTCCCTCGCATTCAATCCTTTTCCACTCAGCTCCTTCTCATCTTCGTCCTCCCATCCTTTCACGAGCCTGAGTAACTCTGCGACAGCGGTAGTAAACGCTGCATTATTTACCTTCTTATCCTCCTCCGTCTCCTCAAGCCCACACGCTGCATCATCGTACTCGGGTAGGACAACCTGATACCTCACTTCCCTGAGGGCGGCTCTCCGGTAACCCGTCAAAAGTTTAGAGAAGTACTCTAGCTCCGAACTTGGTAGGTTGATCTCCCGAAACGTCCGCTGCTCGATGTGCCACTGCCACGTCTTGCACACCGTGGCATAAGGTGGGAGCTCCGAGGTGGGCTTGATAGGGCCGCCGTCCCTGATGCGCGCTAAGCGTACCATGAGGTTGTCATGGTCGCGAGGAATGTAGGAGAGTATCTGAGCTAAAGTTTCTGGGGAAAGCGAGGCGATTGTGGCCATTTGAGGCGACTGGGGAATGGGTTTGTGGAGTTTGCTTGTGCTCGTCTTTGTTTATGGGGATGAGGCTGTCAAGCTAGTTCGCAACTCAAATGTGGAATATAATAGACCCACTAATCCTATTATAGACACGCTATACAAAAGAGTGTATTTTGACCAGTAAGCGGTGGGTTTCCAGACAATATTTGTAACTTTACCGCCTTTTGCTAATGACAATTCTTGGTCTTAGTTGCGCCCTCTACAAGCATTCTACAGGTACAAACAAGTCCAATGGAGGGGATTCAACATCGCGCATTGGGATTTACGAGATGTGCACACTGCAATGTTGTCTCTGGATATGTTGTGGTGGTGAAGCCTCTATGTCTAACCATATTACTCGCTACCATATTATCCCAATTAAGCTTATCTCCCGTGCCGTGCCACACGGGGCTATTTATTAACCATAATTCATATCCCATCCACCCAGAACCGACCCAAACAACCCATAACATCAAACCTATGCAAACTCCAGTTCCTCCTCTCTTTCCCACCCTACTCTCCCTTCTCCCCCCTTTTCACCTCCACCTCCACCCCCTCCCCCTCTCCCTTCCTC
>JPKA01001812.1:0-28755 GCA_000750875.1 Pseudogymnoascus sp. VKM F-4517 (FW-2822)
GCTTAAATCCGAGTTCCATAGATTCGACGAACATAGTTTTAAACAATATAAAGTTCTGTCCGGGACTGGGCCATTCGTGGTTGGGCCGGAACATATCTCTCGTCACAGAGCGGTAAAACGTGTCGCCGACTGCCAACCTACCAGATCATAGCTGTGCAAGCACATAATACCAATTCCATCACGGAGATGCCTCCGATTAATCTTCTTATATGTTCCAGCCCGGGATGGAATTAAGGCGTACTCCCCACATCGTAATGGCTGCCTGCAAATCTGATCCGGGTGGTGATATCGGCGAGACCAACATACAAACCTTCAATAGCGTCACAGAGCTACCCACTGCTTGTGAAGAAAGATGTTGCTTTGTGTATTAGCTAGATGATGCATCTTCATGTCCTTTGTGGTATAATGACGTTGTTTATGTTTTCACAAGCTCGCTCGAAAGATATTTCGAAGTAGGTGTCTCAAGACAACATTGCTGTCTTTGTCGAATATATTGCGAAATATTTTGCCTGTCTCCTTGGTGTAGACTTGCAGCTCTATTACATTACAGAAGGTCCGAGCTCTTTCCTCAGTATCACTTCGTCCCCATTCGATTAAATCAACAATGTTGACGTGTGTCTTTCGCACAGCCTATAATTTGTGTTAGCATGAATCTAACAACTTTCGTTATGCAGTCCCATACCTGCTCGCATTGGTCACACGTTTTTGGAAGAGGCTCAACACCGATCGCGCGACAAAGCGCATGCCACGCAGTCAAATCGCTCTCTGCACCATACCACATGTGTAGTTCATTTTCTAGCGCACCTTGGTATCTGTCCCACGCATCTTCGGACGCGGCATCCCCGCGGCGCCATCCTTCGTTTCTCTGCAACTTGGCATATGAAGTAGCGGGGGAGAGAGAAGGGTCATAATCAAACACTGGGAAAGAGCGGAAAAAGACATCTAAAGGGGTCTCTGTATCCTGCTGGTGAGTGGGAGAGTCCCGCAGATGCTGCTGTAGGGCTGTCTCACTGCCGTAATGGCGGTCTCAGGTTTCACAGTCAAACGGCGGAGCATCAACAGGCGAATTGTGTAGGTGCTGCTTTAACGCCTGCTTGTCTCCGAAGGACCGATTGCAGTCATCGCAGTTGAGTTAAGAGACATGCGCTGGTGAATCCCGCAGGTGCTGTTGCAAAGCCTCTTTGCCATTGAAAGTTCGATCACACAGAACGCAATGGGAGCTCATAGTGCTAAAGTTCCCAGATCAGTATTAATTCAATTGCTCAGGAGAAAATGATGATCGGGAACAATGAGCCGAAGGCCTAATTATTTCGTGACTGGACCTCAGCGTGGCAGATACGTCGTGTAACTTTACACTCTCGCCCAATTTGAAGAATGGCGGCCTCCACGAGTGAAGCAATGAGACCACTTGAGCTGATTCGCAAGCCACGAGTCAGTTCACCGGTTCGGATGGCGCTGAAACGGCAATCTGTACAGAACTGCGTTGTGCCACTCGGGGACATGCAACTGTTTCTCGTTTGGTTCACCGGTTAGGACAGCGGGATGACTCGACAGATGCAAGGCTGCCGTCTCCAAGACACATCTCCTAGCTCAATGGCTCGCTTTCATCCGATGAAACAGGCCAATAATGGTAACACGCAAGAGCAAGACTTTGTTATGGCTTGCCGAAACTATCCCCGTGAAATAAGCTGTGGAATACCTGGCTCAGGCCGACCGGCATGGAGAAACACAGACTAGAACCTTACGGCCCCTGCCGATCAGGATTCGCGGCCCCTCACTAAGTTGAGGGGCTGCGCATGCAAGGATCCACTCGAATATGGTGGTGTAGGTGGGAATCGCCCCGATGAAAACGGATGTCCGACACCAACAACGAGAGCCACGCTATCCTTCCCACCAAATCTGCTGGCGTAAATGAGTGGCTAAAATACATTACGTACCGCTGATACAATCGATGCGAACGGTTCTGACACTACTGATACTAACACTGAGATGCGAAATCTTAGAACGGAGGTACGAGCGGGGTAATATGTTCATTGTTTGTTGTTACAACCTCAGATACCAATTGCTAACCCTTTATTCATACCCAGTGTTCGATCAAAACTAGGGCAAGGATCTATGTTCGAGATGCCCAATTCACCACCTCGAACCGTCCAACGTAATCGTCAAGCCAGCTATTGTGAAGAATGCCAAAGAGACAGTCACAGAGGTCTCTCAGTACCCAACCACAACTTCCGAAGAAGCGGGTAACTAAAGGGAAGAAAAGACAAACACTAGCAAAGAGAGGGAAGAGAGCTAAAATGTCAAAAGGCCCACGATTGTGCCCAGACGAACGTCTTAGAAGTCGTTTATATGAGCCATTAGTCCTCCTACATGTTCTGGATCGAAATGGCGAGCAGCGGATTTCGCGTTGCCCTTCGGAGGACCTGGTTGCACCCCAGCTGCAACAGCTGCGCGAGTTGAGACGGGACTTCTTGGACAAACTTGCCTATATTTGCGACCATGTCAAGGGTGGAGATACAGTTACGGCCATAGCACTCGAAGCGCACCCATCTGGCATTACTTTTTGGGTCGCTTCCAACGCCGAGTTGTCTGCGGGGACGATTTCATTTCTTCAGGAAATTCTGAACACCTTGAAAAGCCTCGAATCTTTGACGCCTGAGCATTCAAGGGTCACTATAGAAGATAAGATTGCCCTGAGATGTATCGGCTTTAACATTAAGAGGATTAAAGCATACCAGACCCTTATGCGAAGGCCCTTGCAGAAGTGTCTGGCGAGTTTGAGGAGCTCTGAAGAATCCGACAGTGAGCTATGAATCTTTTTTTGCTGGACCTCTATTGATCTGCCTCTCAGATAGAACATTGACAGAGTGGCTCGAAAGATTTCAAGGTTTTAATAATGACTTGCCCGGCCTCTGCCGCTTTTCATATCAGCAAAGGATGAGCCAGTGTATGAGAGATCTTCAAAGGCACATCGGCGAGGAGCGGGCAGAGGTGGGGAAGGAGTCTAGAAGACAAAACTTCCTCCTGACCCGTCACTTCATTGGACGCCTTGGATCTCATTTCAAGGCTGCAAGAATACTCACCACAGCTGGTTGGAGAATGCCAGAACTGTTTGACAGCTTCAGCATCAAGACTCGGCCTTCTCCAAAGCCACCCTCATTGCCACCTCCAACTGATCATCTGACGACATTGAGCGGAATTATAAAGCGAATGC
Organism: Pseudogymnoascus sp. VKM F-4517 (FW-2822); assembly: GCA_000750875.1. Classification (NCBI taxonomy): domain Eukaryota; kingdom Fungi; phylum Ascomycota; class Leotiomycetes; order Thelebolales; family Thelebolaceae; genus Pseudogymnoascus; species Pseudogymnoascus sp. VKM F-4517 (FW-2822). The sequence continues at coordinate 3,215 of JPKA01001812.1, forward strand.
TCCCTGCAGGTTCGGAAGCTCTGCAGTATCAAGACGCTCTCGCAACTATGGACGCCAAGTTCAACATCCAGAATCGTCTCCAGGCGCAGTTCGAAGACATACGCTTCAGGCCGAGAGTTCATTCAGAACTGACACTGCTAGAGTACTTTCACACGAAACGTATACCATTCGTTGACGATGACCGATTCATTGGTTGCAGCAAGCCAGCATGCTACTGCTGCTATCACTATATCAGCCTTCATCCAGGCGGTTTTGTGCGCCCTTCTTCCCATGGGATTAGGTACCTCAATTGGCGTCCCCCAGATCTTGTTAACGCCGAGAATGCTACGGAGAAAAATCAACAAAGGGATGTGTTGAATAAGGTTATCGCGCAAATTAGGCTTGACACCTTGCGACAAATCGAACAACGCAGAGGACCAAGTCCGTGGCACCCAGATTCGACTACCGGAATCACCGGCTCCCAGCAGTATGCACCCGTGGACGACGTAAATCCCTGTAAGTCAAGTCGACTTGACGTGTGGCTCACGTCTCTGAAGATTTGAAGTCTAATATTTGCGGTTCTATAGTTGGCGATGAGAGTTCAGATTCCGACGGTGGTGCGTTATTGTAGTTAGCTGGAGAGACTTCATCATAGACCTACAAGATATCTAATCTTAGCATAGCCATCTAAACTCTCATTCGAATTACTTATTTGGTGTCACATCTCCGCCTCCCGTGATTGCTGTGTAATTCTGGCCCGAAGAATCAAGTAGAACTAGGCAACAAATCCTGAAACCTGTGATCTATTATAGTAGTTTTGTACATAGGCTAGCTCAGGGGGCACGGCATAAGTAAAGACCGTAGCCCCATAGAATTCTATAATCTAAGTTGGTTCGCGCTTGGAAATCATAGGCGCGATTCAAAGTGACCACGTAATCACCTTGTCACACGGTAGCCATATCTAATCGCCCGTTTAGCATCTGTTAGAACCAGTGTAGAGGCTCTATCATCCACGGTTGTGGTGTCCCTATTGACGGAAGCAACCTACTGACATCAGAAGCAATTAAGCCTGCTACGATCCGGCCTGTTTGCTCCTGACCTCTCAAGACACGACAATCAATTCAAATCATATGCATGCTCCCGTCTCGTTGGCACAAGCTCTTTACCTCCCTTCCTCACAGCAATTAAGTCTGCTACGATCCGGTCTGTTTGCTCCTGACCTCTCAAGACACGACAATCAATTCAAATCATATGCATGCTCCCGTCTCGTTGGCACAAGCTCCCTACCTCCCGTCATCACCATGAAATACATAAGATACGACCTTTCCTCCCCATTTTCCTTCTTGCTCACTCGAGTTATTTATTTGGTGTTACATCTCCGTCTCCTCCAGCTACTTATCACCAAAGCCTATCGTACCTCGCTCACAGCCGGTCCCGAATCCATTCTTACATTTCATCCGCTGCGTTCTCTGCTACGACAATGTCACCGCAGCAGCCAAATAACGAAAATGGAGGAGTTAATAACTCAGGATATGGAGATCCTAGCATAGCGTATGTACATGGCGTATGTACATGTTTTTATATTTCCAACCCTTTTAAGGTCCGTGCAACAATATGATACTGTTCTTATCACCTGACACACTCATCCAACTAATTGAGCCAAAATGCTAACACAAACCACTGGCTCCAGACTCTCCTTAGCCATCCTTGCCGCCGCTCCTCCGCACTACCCTGTCGTCGAGTGGTCGATCAACGTCTCTAGATGCGACAATCCTGTTATGGATTTTCTGTTCCAGTTTACCCCAGTCAACAAACCGACCCAGAGTAATCCAAGAAGTGACACCACGACACGTACAACCTGAGTGCATGATCATCATGCAGGTTCTGCTGGTAACATCGCGCATACTTCAAGAGAGAGCATTAGAGGCAGCTGAGGACTCATAGAAACATCATCAATGGTTTTCTTCATAATGAAGAGTTTTCGCATGGTCTAAAATTTTGATGACTAAAACAACAACAAAGTATTAGATAGGAAGAGTTTCTGCAAGATTTAAAGCTTTATCCAATCTCTCAAGCTTGTACCCAATCTCAGTCCTGGTACTAGATGTAGCATAGCTCTCGGCCGCGATGTCAGCCAAGTCTGTATCCGAAAGCGTCCCTACATATTCGGGACTAATTGCTCTCACTGGACCATTAGAACCCAGATAGATCCTCTCAACAACTTGCAAAACCACGTTGTCCATGTACCGCTTCAAAGCAACCTTGTAGTACGCTTTGAGTATATCATGAATGTCGTTCACGGCCTGGTCCTCATTACTGAGATGTGCAGCACGCGTGATAGCGGCTAGATCAATTGTCTGGTACTCACCATCCTGCAATCCGAGCCCCTTCAATCGGTTCACGACTCGCTCTTCACGTGTTTTCGCCAGCGTATCCGCAAAATAGTGGTTGATTGTTTGAAGGATACCACTTCTTTCATCAGCTATGATCTGGCTAAGTTGCACAATGGCAGCGTCGTGCGCAGTGTTGTAAAAGGTAAGATTACGCGCCTCAATTTTAGCACGAAGGACATCCTCCGGAACGAGACTTTCTAGGACCGCCTGGTTAAAATTGCGAACGATCTCCTCAACTTTGACTATATGCTGTTCTGCTAGAGGTCCCCAACGTGCGGACTGCTGCCGGAACAAACTCTCGAGGACGCTTGGGTTGACAGTCCCAGGCAACTCCGCTCCACGTGACTGTCGATATTGTTCGAGAATCCAATTTTCGATGTCCTTGTTCCTCATATGCTTTTCCAGGGGAACACAGCCAAAAGACTTGTCGACGGTACCATCAACCATATTAAATGACCTAGTATGTCCCCATGTCTCTATCGATCTACCAAAAGACTCGTTGGCATTTTGGATATGCATTCTGAGCTTGAGATGATGCTCGGGCTCAAGGTCAGAGTCGTAATGACCGGATAGGCTGTCCATTGCTGTTCTCTGATATGTGGCTACTAGCCGGGTCACGAACTGCCGCTGTTCCATAAATGTCTGTCTGGAAGGCCCTAGTGCGTCGAGCTCATCGCGGCATGTATGGACGAGCTTTCGAATTTCTTGAACGAGCCCGGGGAACTCGCCGCGAATGTGAGTATATAAGAGCCTCCCCAGAAATTTTTTCAGGGCGGGAATCCCCACCCGATCTTTTGACAGTTGGTTGAAAGGCGCGGCATCGAAGAACTTCTTCTCGTTGATATGGCGCTGTTCCATTGTCACACCATCCTGGATCTCCTTTGTAGACCGATTCTTGACTGCGAACCACCCATGGTGCAATCGTTCGACTGAATTCTGTGCAATCTTGAGGGCCTACTAAACGTCAGATAAACATTTCAAATATGAGAAGACGACTCACTCCTGGCTCGTCACCTTCCTGAAGCGCATCACATTTGGTAATGATCCCAACTGTTCGAACTCCAGCAGGGTCAGCAGCCCTCGCCATTCGAAAGACCTCTTGGTTGGCTAAGTTGTTCCGAGCATCTAAGACGGCCCTGGAAAAGTTAGCCATTACTTTTCTTTCAGCAGAGGTATATGTACATGATGATTGTACGCGGATCAGTGATGTAACGCTCAATTAATCCACGAATGATAGCCTTGTCTTCCTCAGTCTGATACTTAGTCGGATCTGCATTGAGTCAATTAACATATACTGTTTGTTCTCTGCATTACTTACTATGAAATAGGCCTGGAACATCTACAACACTCAGATTGGTGTGATGTGGACCAGACAACTCAATCTTCAGAATATCGTCTGAGAAGCGCTTCTCTAGGTTCTCAATATCACTATTTGGCCCTGGGAGGCCCATGTGAACCGCAGCCTAGAATGTGTGAGCTACATTTTTTCACATTCGGTATTCTCACCTCATCTAGGATGGCCTTAAACTCCTCGGCGTGAAACTTTTCACCAAGAAACTTTGCAAAGCTCTCGAGTTTGAGCTTGTGTGATTCATTACCATTCGCAGAAGGGCCAGGAATAATAGAAACCTTGACTGAAGTCTCCGGGGTGCGGTGAAGAACGATTTGAGTGGCATGACGAGTACAGAGGTCACTTGCAATGGGAAAGTTTAAGTCTGTCAATCCCTCTAGCAGTGACGACTTGCCACTTGACTGATCTCCCACGACAACAAGCTGTTTTATGTATATCAGCAGTAATACGCACAGGGGAGCTCAAACGTATTCACCTGAGGAAGTGAGATGTCTTCGCTGACTCCAAGTTCCCGCAGCTGGTCGATAATGCGAAGTACTCGAATACGGTCAGGTGTATCAAGATCTTCCATGACTGACTTCCGAGCCATTTTGCTTGCATGATATTACGATATGGCCAACTCTTGGGGGGAACCCTTATTATCTGACAATTTCAATCACAGTGAGCCCTATGAATTAGATGCGATCATCTCTCTCTGTCTCATTTTAGGCCATCCAGGGCTGAGATGACACGTATCACTCTGATGCCGACATTCAGTGTCAAGATCGTCAATATAGAGCCATGTCTGTAGTGTAATATAATTTGAAGAATGGTGGCGGCCTCCGCGACTGGAGCATGAGACCACTTGAGCTGATAGAAAAGCCAGGCGTCGGTTCACCGGTTCGGACGGCGCTGAAACAACATCTGTTGTACTCCCACATTCGCTCACATTGGTAAGGTTGTGCAGTAGCATGCATGCAAACTGAAATGGACATGAGCGGCCTTATACCGTTAAATTACAATGTCTAACTTTGGCCGCACCATAATCATCAGCCTGGTCCTCCATCCAAGGGACTGATATGTATATTATCAGCTCACCTTCACCGTAACTATGGTGGAACATAGAAAGATAGACCGGCAGATAAATACATCCAGCTGCACAAGGATGCTGGCACATGCGAGTTTAAGTGAATATAGCAAACGTACTGGAAAGGTTTTCCGCAACAATTTAGCCAGCTCTGACAATGGAAACGTGGTTCTCACGCATTTGCTTCAGTGCATTTTTCGACCACATTGAAGTAATGTACTACAATATTAGCGAATATATTGCTGGTGCAAATCCCTCGTCACTCTAAAACTAAGCCTACGTTCTTTTCAAATCGCGCGTCCAATTGCCACCTTGAGGTAAATGGCCTACGATTTTGGAAAGAGCAGCGATCTGCTGGTCACCACCCGGTGATACCAGCTGTTGACCACACACCTCAATTTTCTGCTGCAAAGTGCCACCACGCAAAAGTAAACCACCATAACCACATAAATATAACATGGCGTTATAGCAACAGCGAAATATGTAATCAAAATGAACTGCCCTCGAACCAGCAACCAGGAAAGGGCCAAATGGCGAACTGAGTGCAGGGAGAAGTTAGCCAATCACATTCGTGAAGTGAGTGTCCTTGGACATAACAAGCCATATCTAATCGTGTCATGTGACCAGACTCCCAACTTGGACTTACTATTCTCCCAACTGATGTCAAGCTCATAACAAAACCCGAGGATGTGTATCAATGGAGTATTTTAACACCTGTAAGGGCTCCATTGTTTCATAAACAACTAAGCAAGCACTCGACTGGGGCCTATATCGACCTGTGCAACGGGGTTGGAGTTCATTTTAAGGCTGTCCTCGGAAAAGGCGCTGCAGACTATGAAACAGAAACGCGACTCGTTACAACAACCGCAGCTTTTGATGCACCAGAGAAGAGTAGAGAACATCCTTCTAGCGATGCAATTACCTTTCAATCTAGCGCTAAAGAATGGCGTGAGAAATTTAACGCAGAAGTGGCTATAAGAGAGGCTCTGGAGATTGAGATCATAGGAATTAGAGGAGAGAACGCGGATTTGTTGACTAAGATGCAAGCCCTTCGCGAAACAGAAGCAACACGGACCCACGAACTTGAAAAAGCACGGGAGGTTCTGCTGATAACATCGCGCATACTCCAAGAACGAGCATCAAAGGCATCTGAGGACTCTCGGAAAATTATACAAGCCGCAGATTTTTTAAAGCTGGAAAGCAGTCTATGTATGTAGTCTCGTCCGAATAGACCGCTCGATGCATTGAGATTAACCGCTCGAAGTAGTAGGACCTGAATGATACCGATAGGCAAAGACACTCAGGTATATCCAAATAGTGTATATGTTACTGCTGAATTACCGAGTTTTAGTCAGCTTCACCGTATTACCTGTGTTATAACTGCGTATTATGTTGCTCATTTTTAATGTGTAGTCCTGTCTTAAAGGAAATTCTCCTCCTTTTCCCTCTCGGTCTTCGAGCAAAATTATTTCAAGTAAATCTACTCCCAAACTATTACCCAGTCTTCAGCTGCCATCTGCCTCACTCCCTCCAAACTGCCTAACCACCAGCCCTCATCCTCTCCTTCACTCTGACCACATATCTCTTCCTCCACAACTATCCAATACACAGGTCGACTCTCACCCCACGATTGCAGCCGAACCTGCTCCACCAAACTTCCCTCCGCTGCGCCGTGCTGCTCCTTGAACCAATGCTTCTCAACCTCCTCCGCCGACCTTGATCGAAAATCAAGACAGCGCCTACATCGAACCCCGTCTACTACCCGTAATCCGTATTGTGGTCTTAATCCATCCTCTGGAATATGTTGCCGCTTTCCCCACTGCTTCCCTATGGAATCAACGAACTTCGCCGCCGCCTCTTTGCTAACATTGTGCTTTTGTCGTAAATGCTTCCCCAACATACCCAACGAGATTGCCTTCATGCACTCAGTGGCTCCACATATTATCCGCATGTACTTATAGTTCAATGTTATTAAATCTTCCGGTTCCGTTGGAATATTCTCTTCGAGGGACTGTTGGACGGCCATCTTCGCTTGTCCTACACGCTGCAATATGTTCTGACGTTGACTCGAATGTTGGATATATGGATAGAGATTCTGTATAGTTAGATGCGCGGGGGAGGTCACGTACTTTTGAGTTTCTCAGACAAAAACATAGACTCACACTGGCACTTCTAGCGGTGGGAAGTGATTGTATGTTTTGGCTCACCTTAGGTAGGATCTTCAACAGACACAGCACAAGAAACTAAGGTGCACCTCAGATATGATTAACGGCTAAATTCGGAGCCTTTTCTTCCATTCTCAAGTCTAATTTCACTTGCGGGCTAAGTGAGACCTGAGAATCCATTTGAGGGATAGCTGACGGACCGACGTCTGCGCGTTCCAAGACGTCACCGCTAAACTCGTCGCATCCCGCCGCCGGTAGTGATAGCTGTGGCTGTCGTTGTGTCAGTGTGGGAAATTCAAGCAGGATATTACTATGTCTGAGTTCGACGTATTGATGTGCCAAACACTACATATATTGAGACATGCTTTAAACTATGTTGCGAGTCAGGCGTACATGTACTTGTGTTTGAGAGAAGAAAGGCTTCTGCATATTATTGAAGCCTACATTGTAGAACCGACTCCTTTGCTATTGTCTACAGTGTGGCGACACTCAGTCAAAGATCAGCAATATTGAGTCATGATGACACGATCACCATAGCTGCTGTGAAACGTTGCAATATGTGGATCCGTATCAGATATATGGAAGTGAGTCAGCTTGAGTACCTCTCATCGTATCAAACGGTTAATAAGGTGTAAGGCGCTCTAATACGGCGTCGGGCTGTGGATGGAATGCTGCGAAAGGTCTGCGCTCTGGGTGATCAGATGGTCGGGAGTTCGCCGGAGGTCTTGGCTCTGGGGTGCATGTATGCGTTGGCGCGAAGAATCAACTAACCTGAATGGCTGGAGTTGTGATATCGTGCAATCAAGAGATTGACAGCAAAGGAATGTATCGAGCTAGATAAAGCCTCTTTAAGTCCCAGGCTTTCATCTCAGGCACGATTGAATCTCGGGATCGCTGCTCTAAGTTGACCAAGCTTCGACAATGACACCCACAACTATAGCCCAGATATCTCGCCAGAAACTCCAGGACCTTAGCACTCCTCCTGTAGCTACTATCACTGATGTGAAGCAACTTTCTTCCTACAACTGGATTGAGGCACCTTCACCAACAATTGCTGTCCCGGGTACTCCACCACTTTGGTCCGCTCCAAGCGCCCCTCGGCGGCTCAAAAAAGACTCCGGACTCATCTATATCGCTCAAAATGCAGCCCGCCATCCAGACAGTCCGCTTGAACCCTTATTTCGGGCGTTATGCGTCACAAATCCTTCATTTGACATTCGCTCGATTGATGTTGTAACGGATCGAAACAATATCCGTAAACTCCTCTCATTTATCAACCCTAGCATGACCAGAAACCCGCTTGAATCATTCACCATCAACATAGAAGTTACGAAAAACACTGCAATATTCTGTCGCGATGAGACTGAGACTCACGAGTTTATTGGTCCAAATGAGTTTAAAGGCTATGGCCATGAATTCGAAATGGCATACACAACCTCGCAGATCCGCGCGAGTACTGGACATCACAGGGTCATCTCATACCGCTTCGGTGGCCTGAACTTCATCGTCCGCCATGAAACAGACGGATATGTTGACGATAAAAAGATGTCCTCGTCTAATGCTAAAGATCCAGAGAGTGGCAGTCTCTCGAGTATGCTAGGATCCTTATCTTTATCCCCGACAAACGGCCTTCAAATTACCACTCCTGGGTCAACATTGAGGATCAAAGAAGAAGGCCAAATGATATCGCTCGAATCAACCCTCGAACTCAAAACACGCGTCATCCATAAGCGTATTGAAATTCGAGAGGTCGCACCGCAGCTCTGGATATCTCAGAACTCCTAAGCTCGTGCGAGCTTACCACCAGAGGGGCACGTTTCAAGTACCAGAGGTTGAAGACGTCGCTGCAGATATCAAGTCTTGGGAAGAAGACAACCAAAGAGATCTAAGGAAACTGGCTGCACTAATCAGCGAAATTATCGTTGTGGTGAAAGGGTGTGGTGGAAATGCTATTGTCAAGTATGACAGACTGGGAGATAAACTGGTAATTTGGAAGGTGAACAGGAGGAAAATGTTGCCAAAGGACTTGTATTCTATATGGGATGATAGGACGGATTCGGAAGCTCCCTCGCATAATGATGCAGCAACTCTCGAGCCTGTCAACGGCATTGGGAGAAAGTCTGATGGCAAGAGCGCTGTATTTCGCCCAGGAGATACGACGGGTAAACATGAAAGCGCAACGAACTGCAAAGGTTCTCCACCACAGAGGAAGGACCTTGTAGAAGTCCTCAACTAGAATTCTAGCAGTTTAGATACTTGAACTATTTGTCGAAATGAGACCAACATCTGAAGCACTTCTTGGACGGTTGCATCGAATGCTGGGGCTTTCGCGACGATCACACCCTAGTACCGAGACCGACTCCTGGAGAAACTACAGGGACGCCAAACCGCAAAACACCGTGGAGAAAACTCAATATGTCGGCTTACGGAGCTGTCGGGTTCCTGACGATAGGAAGGGTGCCAACTACGCTGTGCGACTCGGATACATACAGCTGTTTCTCGCTTGGTTCACCGGTTCGGACGGCGGATGACTCCACATATGCATGCTGCTGCTATCTCCGAAACTCTCATTTGTGGTATTCAGCCAATGAGAACTAATCAATGGTGTAGGACGATGGTAGCACGGAAGAGGAAGCGTAAGAACCGGCGAATCAATATAAGGTGAATCACCTTGAGAACCGGTGGCCGTTTTAATTAACGCATGCATCTACCAAGGTTATCTTCGAGTCTACCGCATGTTCCACCTACTGCCTGTGGCGCCTTGAAGTGTCGCTCTTTCGTGCCTACCAGGTTTCAAGAATATGTAGAAGCTTGTTATTGCTCCGACCGAGACCAGGTCGCGTCTGATTCAAAGGTTCCTTACAAGACACAAAGTTTCCATAGCAGCAAATTAGCACAAATTAGGATATGGATGATTGCCTTAATGGACGCTGTCGGCAGTGGGACGCCAGAGGTTCTTGGTAATAATTTCTCTATTTCGAAGCCCTCTTAGTTGTCCAACCGTAATCTTGCAACTCTGGTAGTCGACTACTATATACGCATTCGACAATATGAAGAGTGACAACCTTGCCATTGCGAGATTCAGCTCGTCAAGCACGAGAACGATACCTGATGTTGCACTCGAAACACCGGAAGAGTTTGAAGCCGCCCGGTTGTATGACTACCATCTTAGTCTCCTGAGGCCCGGTCCTACCCAGCAAAATCTTGAGGAGGTCACTACAGCACCCATATTCACCATGCCCGTTGTTGAACACGCCGAAGCCATTGTCGACGGGAAGTCCTTGCCAGCATTCCCACAGTACGGCTTGCTGGCTGGTCTGGCCGACGCCGTACGGGAAAATTTGAAATCTGAAGGGCCAAGCCACTCATCTGTTCAAGATCCTCGCATCTTCTTCAATGTAGCAGCTCCGTCGAGCACCTTCATTTGCGGCTCTCAAGGTTCTGGAAAGAGCCATACTCTCTCGTGCTTGCTGGAGAATTGCTTAATTGCCTCTGATGCCAACAGGCTCCCGCGCCCCCTTACGGGCCTTGTTTTTCATTACGACACTTTCATTTGCGATGCCGGAGGATCACCTTGTGAGGCCGCCTTTCTATCTTCAGATCCCAGGATAAAAGTGCGGGTCTTATGTTCACCAACCAACTTCCGTACGATTCAAGTAGGTTCACTAGCCTTTGTAACTATCTAACTTTCTATTGACTCCTCTCAAGCGTACATATCATGCCTTCGGCAACATCAAAATTGAGCCGCTGCGGATTAGCGAAGGCGATCTCAACACTAAGCGCATGCTCGACTTAATGGCGGTAAGCCGCGACGGAGGACCTATGCCACTGTACCTGCATGCCGTCTATCGAATCTTGCGGGAGATGCGTATAGAGCAGCAGGAGATGGGAACCGCGTTTAGGTATGCCAACTTCAAGGAGCGCGTTGCACAGACAGAGATGACTCCCGCACAGCTTAGCCCGCTCACCCAGCGGCTTGAGACTCTCGAAAGCTTCATGCCAAACACGCAAACTGGAGCCACGGGCAAAGGACGAAAGAGCAAGGCTGCAGTCCAACACGGAAATGACTGGACTACAAAGGTGCGTTGGGTGCGGTGCGATGTCGAAACAAAACGTTCTGATAAGTTTAGTCGGGTTGGCTCACCATTGTCGATCTCTCTTGCCCATGCGTCACCCCGGAGGGAGCTTGCTCTCTCTTCAACATGTGCCTGTCCATATTCCTCGAGCAAGATATGACAACGGGTCGGATCGTTGCGTTGGACGAAGCACACAAGGTAAGTGAGAAGGATCTTGGAGATCGCATACCAGAAATAACTTCTGTTTACAGTTCATGAATGAGTCTGCTGAGGCCCAGACTCTTACGGGTACCTTGCTATCCATTATCCGATTGCAACGCCATCTGGGTGCTCGCATCATAATCTGCACGCAGGAGCCCACCATTTCCCCAGCACTCCTGGATTTGTGCTCCGTCACTATTGTTCATCGGTTCACCTCCCCCGAATGGATGCAAAGTCTCAAGGCTCACTTGGCAGCTGTAGCTCCAGACATGGCTGACAAAGTGCCAGATGCTGGTGATAGGCATGGACCGATGGGAGAGCTGACCACTGGAGCGAAAATCAAAACCACAAGCTTAATCTTTAAGAAGATCGTGGGATTAGGGGTAGGAGAGGCACTTATATTCTCGCCAAGTGCGATGATAGACGCAAGCGTGGCGAGTGGTGGTTCCTTGGGGTATGTCAGGCTCGGCACGGGATTTTTGAAAGTCAGGGTGAGAACGAGGCTGACGACTGATGGTGGCAAGAGCGTCCTGGCTGTATAGACAGTGGTAATGCGAGACTAGCGATATCAAGATCACCGGCCGGGACATAGGTATAGGAATACAACGCAGCTCTATATTCCACCTCTATGCACAGTGCTTGACGAATGCCACTCCATACCAGTGAACCCCTTCCCCCGACGCCGCACCCGACGTAACAGATCAAGCCTACAACAGTATATCCCGCCAATCTGAACAATCAATGGAGATGTCACAAGGATCAGGCGAGCCCCTGTAGCTGCTACCACAGCATACACTACACCTCCTCTCAAATATTTGAATTTGGTTGCAGTACACAGTTTCCTCAAATCTGCCACAAATACAACACAGGAAGCCATACCCTCCAGACGCTCCCCCAAACTGAAGGTATGTTCCTGGCGAATATCTTCGATGAGCAATCCCACACTGTATACAAAAGCGCTTGGACCTCTCGAGTAGGCTACCACTGAGTTTTCCACGTCTACCTTTCATCATAGCATTGGAAAATCTGTCGGCAGAGAGGATTTTCAGACAAATATGACACGCAAAGAAGTCGCGCTGGCCCATCGGTTGTTTGGCTTCAGCTGGCATAAACCTTGCTGCATTGTATTCTGGCCATTGTTCTATGTCGAGGAGATCGGCCATACTGTAGGACTTAGTTGGTGAAGTTGTCAGATCTGTGCAGGCGCGCGGATTGACGGCATCGATTTTAGCAAAAAGGCCACGGCAACTAAATATCAGAGCAAGTCGCGAGCCATAACTTATGTAGTTGGATATGTCGTGTAATATTTCGGGTGGCAAGTCTTGCAATGTCATTATTTTCATCACAAGGGGCTGGAGGAAGTGTAATGTATAGAAAAAATGCCCACCTGGCCGCGGCTATTGTAGGAGAAGGACCGCACTCGAGGCAGCTGAAATTGTAGCTTTGATGATGTATCTCCTTGATTCTCATTTCAGCAGGTGCAATGCTTTATTACGTGGGTTACATGAAATCATCCGACAGGTGACGTAGTCGACGAACCAAATCAGATATATCAGCACATTTATGGAATTCTACTACCTGCAAACAAATTATTCCGCGACTCATAACCCGACATCATGGAAAGGCAATCGGATGTTGAACAAATTATCAGGTACCATTTCACTAATGCTCAACTACTTGCAGAAGCGTTTGAAGCTGCCGGTGTTTCTGAGTTGCACAAAGGCGGCAACAAACGACTTGCATTAGTAGGTGATGCATTGATCCGTCTAGCTATTTTAGATGGATGGTTCCCATCTGGTGCAAGCACTAGTAAGAGTATTTGCCTCAAGCTGGAATAGTACTAACTAGAGCAGAGGAAGGCAGCAATCTCGTTAGTAACCTGGCTTCAAACAACGCGCTTAAGGATGTCGTTGAGCGAGACAACTTGGTCAAGTTTGTTGTCAAGAACCCCTGTCAAAAAGGTAAACCACAACGGACCACCCTTGCGTCTACGACTGAGGCGATAGTCGGAGCGGTTTGGTATGACTGTGGGAAGGACTTTGAAACTGTTAGGAATGTTGTTCATACTCTCCATATTCTCCCATAGTATAAATTAGCGAACATCAAACTTGATTGACACACCTGATATCCAGCCTCCATAGTCAACGTCAACAGGCCATTGCTGCTTCACCCGAAGCCCAGGTGATAACCATTACAGAAGGAGTTCGGCGTTACTCAAGATGCACTGCATCAGAGGCCTAAGTCCGCAAGACGTTTCATGAGTCCATCAGTAGCAATATCTGATATGGTTGCAACAGGCTTCCCCTCAGCCCTCCCTTTAAAAACACAGCCCAGAGGAACTGGTACCTCTTCCAGCTGCCAGAATTTTGAGTCTTCGAATCATAGCTGAATGATTTCGCTCCTTCTAAAACCTGTTTTGGAAGAGCCATGCTAGTCCCATACGCGGGACATGCACTTGTTTTAGTCGTCCGCCTCCTCCCGAATCATCAATTGTAAAGACAACTCATGCCTAGATCGCAATCACTGCCCTCCAAGCTTCGTTCAATAGCTACCCCAGTCTCTCTGGCCCATCTCCATATTAAGTAGGACCTTAGCTTTTTGTCCATTGGCTTGACGGTCTTCCACTCGCTTTCCGTCCCTTTCATGCCTGCTTTTTCGTACATATTATCCTTGCAAAGGACCCTCCAAGCATTGCTGGCATATAGCCCTCCACCTTGAAGGTGCGCGACTTCTGATTCAGCTTGTATGGATCCGCCCCACATCTTCTTTCTTATCTTCCCTGCTTGAGGAGGATCTATGGGCCATTTTTTTTTTTGGATAATTCGATGAGCCGCCAAGCAACGACGCAGAAGTCCGAGGTCCCTAAAGTACATTTTTATTTCGTCGTAGCTGGCATTCGCAAGCATTTCTGGCTTGGTGTAGTGAAGAAGTAGACGACGGGCAGCTGGGATTGCGCGGTCGCCTTTAGTCTTGTTAAGGAATATGTATACTACTAATAGCTGAAACTGTAACCCTTTATTAGCACGAAGAACCCTTCATTACCTTGGACTTGACATACATCATCGCCAGCGAATTCATCCTCAATAAGCCCATAGAAGATGCGGACGGCTCTTGTGAAGGCCGAGCGGATGGAGGCAAGTTCGGGATACCCATCGGGTTGAGTGGCAGTTGCAGCAGCTGTAAAAAGCAGTTATGCGATATGTGCAATATGATTCATGTATTTAATGAATGAAGTTGGGCAGTAATCTGTCATTGGTTGTTTGGTAAACATATACCCCGCTCCTGCTGATGCCTAGGTGAGTAATAAGGCTCCCTGCATTTGTCCTCCTGCATAACGCCACAATCCGCTCCAGTATCGAAGGCTGCTTCTTCTGTGCTTTGAGTGGCAGAAAATATGACTAAGCTGGTGCTGCGTTATCAAATCCAATGCTAACATTGTCATACGGATGCAGCTGCGTCCTGCGTCCACACCACAACTGTGAAGGACCTCTGACGTGGCAACCTCTTTCGTGCCACTGGCTTCAGCAGCATGGTCTCTTATCGTCTTCCCCATTTATGTTTCCTCTCCCTATAGTACACGAATTGAGTGAATGCGGGAAACAAAATCCTAATTCAAAAGTCAGCTAGAGCCATGAGTACCATCAGCAATGGTTCTGTGGCATCCAAGTCTTCCAAACAAAAGTTTTCGGCTCAGCTTAAGGAGCTTTTAGTGTCTGCAAAAAAAGTCCTAGGCAATGAAAGGGACATTGATACTCTTGATCGGATCCTTGATGATAAAAGGGAGCTGGAAGCAAAGCTTAATTTAAAGATATCAGATGGCCTAGCGAAGGACAAGCAGATTGCGAACAAAAATCTCGAGATTGAAAAGCTCCAGACAGCAAAGAAAACGCTGCATGATGAGTTTCAAGAGCAGTTCAAGTCTTGGGATACCGGAGCATCGAGGCAGAAGGAGCTTGAGGCAAAGACTACAGAGCTTCGAGGGAAGTTTGGGGAAGCGACAAGAAGAGCTGATTCCGCTGAGAGCAAAAATGCAGAATTACAGCAGCTAATGTCAAACTGCCAAAATGACCTGGGAGATGTGAAAAATGAGCTGAACCGCACAAGCAAAGATTTACAGTCGAAAGATAGAGAACTGTCTGGAGCTCTATCAGAGCTCAACTCTTTGCAAGCAGAAAAGGACGCATTAGGCCTGCAGGTCCTAGACCATCATGAGCTGTTTGTACATCAATACGTGTGTTTGACAGTTGTTCTAACTCTCAAGTAGGAGTGCGAGATTCGGCGGTTTCATACAGAGTTGTCATAAGCTGGCAAAGGGGTTTTTCTTCACCCAATTGCCAGATAGTGTGACATGCGTAAGGCTTCATGAATTATAGAATAGTGTTCATGTTAACAAACGTTCAGGATGAGCTTCAAGGCAGGCTATATCAATCTGGATTTACCAAAATGGCCCCTAAAAGCATACCAATATCTAATTCTCTGCCGTCTCAATTCCTTCGTATGGCCGCAGCGGAGAAAATAATTGCCCAGAAGCTATGCACAAATATATTCCGACAGTACTATCTGCCAGAAACTTTGGCTGACCGACAAGCAATGGATAGCGTGCTAGAGCGACTACTCCAAGCAAACTCCCGTGACGAAGCCGTTTTTCGTCTTCAGTTACTGTCCGCTTACAAGAGCGAAGAGAACCGCCACGTCACGAGCGTTGTGAAATCTACCGTACAGGAAGTTGTCACTGTTCTTGGTCCATTAATCTCTCCCGATTTACAGGGCGACTTCCAGTCCAAACTCGGCAAGCTCTTGCAGGAAGCCGTGAAGCTTTGGAACCCCGTCCAGAGAAGCGCTGTGAGGGCATGTCTTGACAATGAACCAGAAGATGATTGGGGCTCATTTAAGGACTACGATGGGCTGATGGATTCGACTCCGGATCAGACGATGCAGGTCCTCATTCCTCCAAATCCTATTGACAGCTTGTTTCCTCGCGTATCCATTGGCGAGGATATAATATGTCAAGGTTATGCACTTTGGTCAAGTCAAAACATGGTGGTTGCTGCAAGTCTGGAGTGTAGTCAGGCAAAATCTCCCATTTTAGTCCACGGAAGGCTAAGCAGTAGTCGCGCGGCAGTGGCACGGCGGGGCAGCGATAGGCGGAGACTTAGCTTAAGCACCTCTTCAGCTATTGGGGATGGGTGGACAGACACGCCAACACCTCCAGGGGCTCAGCGAGGGCATCATTCATTTTCAGATCATGTCACAAGTCGGAACAAGGCACCTGGGTGAAAACCCTCGCTAAGAGTAATTGGAGTGTCGTATAGTTGTAACTCACAACCATGACGTTTTGCTAGATTCACGTAAGCGTGGTCGTACTGCTCATTGGTTTAGCTGTGCTGAAACCCGTGAAGAGGGCAGAATTGTGGTAGAAGACGTAACCTTCATTTTATGCGGTAATGTGGCTACGTGCCTCATACCTTTATGTATACCATCAATTTAGAATTGAACCATTCCTGACGATACAATAAACGATAGGAGCCCGAATGATAACATGGAGAGTAATGAGCGAACTCCCCTCATAGCCGTCCTTCGAATCGCACCGCGACAGCAAAGACATCAAAACATTGCCGTACGCCGATTTCTCGCCTTTGCGTTTGGTTCAACTCTCCTTTTGGTAGTCTTGTTCGTTCTGCGCCGCCGACCTCGTCCTGTTGTAGACACTCAAATCTGCAATTCTAGCCTGGGTACCTCAAAGGCCTACGCGAGCGCCAAAGCTCTGAATAACAACATTGACGATTTCTGCCTAGATGTAACCAACAATGAACCCGTCGTCACTATGGGCTGGATATGGTCTAAAGTATACTACCGCAAGACGCCTGAGGAGTACACGATGACCGTAGCGATATCGAATCGCGCGTTCATCTCCTATGACAACCAGTGCATCGACGCCATGCGCTCTATCATCAACGGCTGCGATGTCCCTGTCAACGGAAGCAACCCCATGAACTGGAAGCAGGGCGGCAAGCGCTTACACGGGGATTATACGTACAAAATCGATATCTTTCGCCAGAATCGGCCCTGGCCTCCGCCGACTAAGCCGAGGCAGGCTTGTGAGGGGTGGTATAAAATTATCTGGCAGCATTACGATATCTATGGTGGTGGGTGGGCAAATTATGACTGGGGAGCAAAATCGCTTCAACCAGCGATTAATCCCTGCTGTGGAATAGGTAAGTTGAAGTTAAAAACATAGAATATAGTGTTTTTTGGTTAGTATAACAAGTAGAGAAGCTGATGCCTAATTCTATGTTAAGGAAGTCTTACGGGGTGGAATTTCGAGTATTTCGATGAACCGGATGAGAACGGGTATGAGGTAAGAAATTGGCCCCTCCCGCGCCCGTTTCGCTTTATGAATTTCGGCTTATTTCGCTTCATAGTGGCACTCGTGGTTTAATACCGCTATTGGAACTAGGAGACGCTGCTTTGACAACAACAGAATTCAGTGCGCGGCTGGTGGACCATGTGACTCTTACTGTGGCGGCAATGGATAACAGTCTGCTATTTTTGTTACTAGACAAGGGGCTAAGACTAAGACTATCAGAAAAGCTATCTTGAGTAGAAACAAATAACGCACAGGAACAAACTCTTAATCCCAACGGCCTTAGTTATGGAGATGCGTCAGACTATCTCTAAGATTTTGAGCTAGTCCGGACAGGGCAGCTCGCTTTTCTTTTTGTTGCGGTGGCTCTGCTGCAATATGGACTAGGTTCTGATCCGAGAGTTCCATTACAATCATTGGGGAAAATAAATCTGGCAGGTCAGAGACAATATGGCGTTCGATGACCTGACGGCATACGTTGTCGACGAAGGTTTTCATAGCCACCTTCCGCACGTTAAGACTAATAGTTGCATGGGGTAGGATAACAGCTTACCTTATAATAGGCATTAAGGCCGGCGAGAGCCTCCGAACAAGCTTGGTCGTCCATGTTGACGATGACCCTATTCTGAAGAGATGTAATGAGCTTCATAGAGTCCATAGCAGTCTTGCAGGCGTGCAGTTTCCCATTCTGGTCATATTCAACACTCTGCATCGCTTTCTGTATGTTGCCCTTCACCGCATCATGCCTTGCGTTCTGAATGTTGTCGGTATAGTAATGATTGTATGTTATTGGCTGACGTTTCTCATCCTTTATGAGCATCTCCAGTTCCTTGGCAGCAGCGAGCTTTTGGATCTCAAACTTAGACTGGATGATTTCCCTAATTCTGCTCTTAACATCTTCTTCAACGACAATGCAATTTAAGACCATGTCTACAAAGCTAGCGGTGGCAGCAAGGACTGATGTTAAATGAGCGCTTGCAGTCAATGTCCACCGACTCGATTGCTCATGGTACAACTCAGATAGCAATACATGATTGTAATTGCCGGGAAGTTCACGCCCTCTTGTTCTCAAATATACCTTTGCATTTGTTAGTATACATTCCTGATGTTTCTTTGGGGTTTTATTCATACCCGTTTTACCCATTCTTCAACTTCTTGTTGAGCGACGCGCAGCATTTCTCCTTCTTCTTCGGAATAGACGTCGGATTTGGAATCGACGATAGGTTCGGAATCACTATAGAGCTTCCTCAAATGCCCTTTGTCTCTCATGTATGTCGAAAATCGTCCATTAAGGCGATGGATCTCTGCTCGTAGGCGTGTGGACGAACCTTCGCTGGAACCCGCGAAGAAATCTCCCTCAGTCCAGTGATAGTTGCCGTCAATTGCCGCTTGTGTTAAGCTGTGGAATTTCATGCTCAATCTCGCCAAGAACATGCGAATATCAGTGGGTGTTTGCCTTTCTTCCCCAAGACTTGTCAGACTGCCATCTATCTTTGTAAGAAGGGCCGTAATCTCCCCCCTGACCATTGGGAGCTCTTTTTCAATGTGCCGGCTATGCAGGTCCTGCAAAAAGTGTTGCAGGGAAATAATGCCGATCCGGCTTGGATCTAATCTATGCTCTTTCCAGGAGGCGGAGGCGAAGAAGTCGAGTTCCTGGTGGATTTGCTCGCTCCGCGACATTCCCGATTCTAGCTGGGAGGGGCTAGGATTCTTGAGCAAGTAGAAGCCTAACTTCAACTTTATTGGGCTTTCGTTCTTTGCAAGGCTAGCAATGCGGCCTTCTGTGCCTTTGTTGATAAGATCAGGCTTCGTGATAATCCCCACAGTTCTTTGCCCATCCCTATCGAACTTGCGCGCACGCCGAATAATGCTCTGATTTGCGATATCATTATTAGCCTGAACAACGGCGAGAATAATTGTCCTCGAACTCTTAAGATAGGCGTCGACAAGGGTATCAACGAGAGCAATGTCTTCTTCTGTCTGCTCATCATTTTCAACTGCGATCAGACCCGGCAGGTCTACTACTGTCAGATGTAGGCCTGTATCGCCCACAACCTCAATGCGCAGTACATCTGCGGCAAAGGCTGGGCCTTCGTTCACGCCATAACCTCGAATCCGCATCAACGTAGCAGCTTCTAATATCACGTCTGGCAGCTCTGTGAAGTTGTCCAATTCCTTGTGATAGGCTCGAAGGAGTACCTTGTCGGGCTCGCTTCGAGCACTAGTAGGGATGATGGTGGCCGTGATTCGAGAGGTTTCTGTACTGTGCCGCAGGATGATCTCGGTAGGAAATTTGGTGCAGACGCCATCCTCACGAGGAAATGGTATGCCCGTGATGCGTTCTAGAGCCGAGCTCTTTCCTGCAGACTGGTCTCCGCATACTGCTAATTGCGGTAGCGAGATATGGTCTCCCACGCCGAACTCTCTGATGCGATCAATTTGGTTGAGTCTCTGCGTTGACTTTTTGGACTTGAGGCCTTCAAGGCCATTGTCGTTTTCAATAATTTTTACTGCCATTTTCACATGAAAGGTTTGGCAGAGCTACCGACGCTAAGTTTGATCTTGGTAGAAGGATTAACTTATGTAAATGAAACTGACACCACAGACTTCGCATCAACCCCGTCACCGACCGCGAACGGCAAGTTAGCATCACATTGAAAGACGAGAACAACATTGATATCACATAACGCATTCATGTGTTTACGAAGCCTATTCGGCTGTGTTAAAGACGATTGCGTGCGACCAAAGGAGCCGCATGCAACGGACCGTTTGCGAGCAGGCAATGGTGGGGTAGCCTAGGATCACGAATAAGGGTCCCAATACCATAACCAGTATTCTCACCATTGGCACCGCTCAAGCGCTTTCGAGCCCCAGAAATACTCTGTCTGCTCCAAGACTTGCAAGCGTCAAACGCTTGGACCCTAGTGATTACTCTCACCCGCCAGCGTTAAATGTTGATCAAAGCACAGCGTCACACTCAAAGACATGATCCGGCGGGCGAATGCAGGCCATTTGTATAATTAAGGTATGCATATTACAATTGCAGGAACAATGACAACAGTACCACGGTATTCCCCCCTGCAAACGGCCTTTACGATCAAAGGCTCAAGGCAGTATTGTACAATCCTTGGGCGACTCTCTGGTGCTTCCACCCCCTGGATCTGCATATACTCAGTTGAGAAGGGACTTCCTGCGCTAATCCACTGCACGATATACTTCGCCTGCTGGACATGTAGCTGCTTTTGAAGGCTCACTGTTTTCTCCAGTATTTTGCGCAAAACTCGCGCTCGATTTTCAGCTTTGCCTTGCTCGGCCATGCCAGCAAATTTGTTTTCGATGAACGCGTGCCAGGTTTCAACGTGGCGATTTTCTTCATACGTGTAACAAGCAAGTGTGATAAGACGCCACCGGTGCTCATCATATTTTGGAACTAGCCTTGTGTAAGCTTGATCATTGAATCATAGGAAGTATTTACCAGATGTCAGAATTTGCAAGTTGATCTTTTCCAGCATTTGTGATTCCTGTTGATGAAGACCAACTACCAGCGGGGCAAGAATGCCACAAGCCAACATCCCACCAATTTCTGATTGAATCTCAGTTCGACCCCCTGTCCCTGTCTTGAAATTGCTAAAACACCATGTAGTGAGAAGGTGGAAGATCTCACGCACGAGCGTCTTGCATGCTCTGTCGTCCATGGTGTATTCGACCTTGTTCTCCAGTTGGTTTGAATGCAAACGCTTCTCCTCAAGCAGTGCTTTGATCATTGCCTCTTGCTTCAATCTTTCCTCTTCGTGAGATTCGTCTTGTCGTCGGATCTTTTCTTCTGCAACGACGATCCGACGATTTATCTGTGCCATTTCCCCCTCGAGGTCCGCCCTGACTTGGTCATCCTGTCTGTTTATTTCTTCTGCAGTGGCGATCTCAATATCTTTCTTCCTTATTTCATCCCTCAGTGTTGCATTTTGGCTCTCGAGCCCGGCCTTGACTCCGTCACTGGCTATCTCTAGGTGGCCTACCAATAGTCAGAGTTTGGCCGGCAGGGTGGTAGGCTGGATTATACCTCTAAAACCATTCCAAACTGAAATTCTCCTTGCTGGACGTGAGTCTCCAGCGAAATAGCGTAGGATCGCCATCATGGCTGGAATGCTTGGTAGGTCTGCAGACAGTTGTTCATTAGGCTCCTTATATACCCCGGCAAGCCACTCGTATACCATATAGGAATCCGCTCACTTTATAGTTGGTTCTCTACATGCTGATTGCACTATCTTCTGCACCTAAGTATCGTCTGCAAACGGAAAAGAAGATGTAGTTTACATGCGGGTTGTATTCACTCCGCACCATAATTTTGCCTGCAAACGGAACGTAAAATGAAAGATAAAAGTACCCCGTTGCGTGCGAATAAAATTACTCGATGGCTATAAGATCACTGCTGTCAGCGATTTTATGACTACATCAGCATCTTGTTTGATTAAAATAATGGCGGACCAAACCATCATCATCGGTATTGACTTTGGCACCACGTTTAGCGGGTACGAGCGGCTTGTCCAGACATTATCCTCATGCTAACTCGGCCATTAGTGTCGCTTGGACACCAGAGGGATGCCCAAACGACTTGGAAGTTATATCCTCGTGGCCTGGTAGCCAGAACAGTATGGCCTCTATTTTAAATGAGGGACAGATCTTACGCTGATAAAACCAAGGAACGTCAGAAAAGGTGCCCAGTGTCATGGCATACGAGACTCGGAACGAAAAGCGTGCTTTTCGCTGGGGTTTTCAAGTATCACCCTTTACAGACAGCATACGTGGTCTCAAGTTACTCCTAGATGAGAGCCAACAGAGCCGCTATGGCCCGTCTGTTCGGTCCAAAGAGATCTTGACAATGTTGGAGAAGGATCCTGTATCCGTTGCTTCTGATTATCTACGGGAACTTCTGGCCGTCGTCAAAGGTGCACAGACGCGGCGTCTTGGAGAGACCTATGTCAGATCAGCGAAGTTTCGCATCGTCTTAACCGTTCCAGCAGTATGGTCTGATAAAGCTAAAGATGCCACACTTCGCGCTGCCGAAGATAGTCTTGGGGGTCATCAGCTCATCATGATATCAGAACCGGAAGCCGCAGCACTCCATACACTCCGCGCTATTCAGCCAAACACTATCACCGTTCGTCTTGTATCCATCCCTTAAAAGACTTTTTCAGCTAATCTAGTAGAATGGAGACACCTTTGTTGTGTGCGATGCAGGAGGTGGGACGGTGGTAAGCTGTCAGACCTTGGTATTATCCAAAGTAGCTAACGTTTTAAGGATCTTATTACTTACCAAGTCAGATCGGTTGAGCCTTTAGATCTCTATGAAGTTGTGCAAGGTGATGGTGGCATTTGCGGTGCTGCAATGCTTGACAAGCGTTTCGAAACCTTCATCAAACATCGCCTTGGAGCTCAGTGGTCCCAGCTATCTGAGAAATCCAAGAATATGACGCTGTCTTGTTGGGAAAACAACATAAAATGCAACTTCAGTGGTACCGGTGACAATGAAGATGACCTGACTGAGTTTCTCATTGTCATCCCAGGTGTCTCTGACAATGTAGAGAGGGGAATAGAAGGAGGGATGATGCTTATGGAAAGGTTTGATTGAAAGTCTGGAGGAAAGTCGTGATACTGACCGTGTTATAGTGAGGATATAGCAACCATCTTTGATCCTATCATAGAAGATATTGAAAGCCTAGTCCACACCCAGATAAAGAATGCTAAACTAGCAGGATACAATGTGAAGGTAAGACTGTACCTTCGGATTGATGGTTTCAATATGTCTTATTTTGCAGGCAATTCTCTTGGTTGGAGGCTTTGGCTCGAGCACCTACCTCTATAGAAGACTACAAAATAAGTTCAGCGGCATTGATATCATGCAGCCGCCTAATGCGTCAGTTCCTCCGATGGAATTTAGAGGCGAGGAGTTTGCTAACCGGTGATACAGTTGGACGTCAGTTGTCAGGTAGGCTACTCTCTACTTCCACTAAAACACAGCATAATGTCTCTCAGAGGAGCCGTACTCCGCGGAACATACGGAAACGCTATCACCAGTCGAAAAGCTCGTCGCCATTACGGGGTTATGGCGTATGACCCCTTTGATCCGGAGCGGCACCCAGTCACGTGCAGAGTATGGGACTCTTTGGAGGAAAAATGGGGAGCAGAAAACAGAATGTCGTGGTTTGTGTCGAAGGTGAGATAGCCCATCCAAATTTTCAGGAGCTGACGCAGTTTAGGGCATGGAGCTGCTGGATGGCAAGAAGATCTCTCTGAAATTCTACCGCGTTGTGGATATGGACTTTGGCAGCTTTGTCTTTCGGGACGAACTATTGTGCTGCAATGATGAATCCAGTCCTGAGGACGGCAAGCATCCATGTAAGTTGCATGCATGGTGAGGTTTGCCGCGTTACTGATTTTGGTTGCTAGCAATATTCCCACTTTGCACTGTACAAGCCGATCTTACAAAGGTTCCAAAAGATCTATTCGTAATCGCTATGAATTCAAAAGGGAAGCAGTACTACAAAATCCCTTATGAACTAGAGATGACCTTCAAATCAGCGTCAATATTCTTTGAACTGGTCTTTGAAGGTATCTCATATGGAAGTGTTCGAGCAAAGTACTAGCTAAGCCAAGAATGCCTAAAATTAATATTTACACCGACTCTAGAGCCCCTGTGAACATTGTTGAATACTATAGTGAAAAGCTATCTACACTGAAAGCCTATCATCTCACTTTAAACAGCCACCTGATTGGCAGGCCCAGTATCAGCCTGCCCTGTGCACTGAGAGATGCGCCATCGCACCTGATCCCAATACTGTTATAGGCTTCTCTTGTATGGGCGATTTCATCTTCTGCGACTCCGAGCTCGTCCTTTGGTATCCACAGGACTGGAGGGTCAGAAGTAAGAGTTTCGTCTTGACAAGGATAATGGAATATCTTTGTTGTAACGTGCATATCCTTGTCTTTACTTCTGGTAACGACGTGATACTCTCTATAAGATTCACCAGTAAGAGTCCTAGGAGAAATGAGCGTTGTTTATGCTGAATAATTTCAGGAAACGTTATCAAGGGTTGCTTTGTCACAGCATTTCTGATTTGCTATAATCAGTCCCAGCTCGACGATGTCCTCCACGCTTCACAGGGTCTCGGAGGCTGCTGGCTAATACCAACTCTTGATAACGTTTCCAGAAGGATCGCAACTCCGCTGCCTCCATGTGCAACACCGAGTTCTGGCGGCGTGAACGGTCCTACCTCGGCAGGAGAGATGGTGGTGTAAAGCGTAGTCCCTTAGGTCTCACAGGAGTCCAGGGAACCAGGTCAGAAGGCAGGAAAAGGAAAGGGTGGTATTCTAGCGATAACCGTAGGTCTAGGTAAATACAGCGACTACAGGCTGGAGGCCTCCTTCTGAGACTCCCAGTTCCTTATATCCTACGTTTCCTCTTACCCTTATCTTACCAAGCCCTAATGGCTCCACTGATGGGCGGCCTAAGTCCAGGGTGGCCTCACGTGATGGGCCGCCTTACAGGTGGACGGTGGATATTCAAATCGCAGGTGGCCAGAGGAAGTCTGGAAATAGATTCCTCAATGCATTCTGATCAAGAACATATTGATGCCTTGGCCACTGCCGAAGTGATCCGCCTAGATATTAATGAAATCAGTCCATCACACCTAATGTCTATCATCCACGGTGTAGGGTGGTGAGCCAGTCGCCTTTGAAGCACAAGATCACCGAAAATAGGCTTATGAATACAACTCGAGTTCAGGGAATCAACCTCGTATGTCTTGCCTAAGGAGTGAATACTTGAAGGCTAATGTGCAGCTATATATTTCATCTTTATGTCAACCTGCTACTCATTTACAAGGGCCTCTAGTGGCAACGTCAAGGGGTTCTACAGCTCATTGGTTCAATTGCCCCTGGATTTTTCT
>JPKA01001813.1:0-13629 GCA_000750875.1 Pseudogymnoascus sp. VKM F-4517 (FW-2822)
TCGCTTCTGCCGCCAAGGCGCTAGCTGTAACCCAAACCCGAAACTCGACCTACCGAATAATATCTACCCCCCTATTTAAATAATATTAGACCCCTGTCTTTTAACTACTTAATTCTGCCACCTACTAAATTAAATAATATTAGCCCCTATATTCTTTACCTTTAGTAATAGTAAAATCCTTATAAGTCTAGGTTAAGTATACCTTAAAGAATTATAGATTCTTTAAGATTAGTTAATTTTTTAGAGTTAGTAGAGATATTATGTTGTAACTTCTTACTAATACATTATTATAAAAGTGTTGTATAAGGGACTTTATAGATCTTTGCTATAGCTTAGCTAGTAAGATTTTGGTTGTTTTCAAGTGCTTTAAGGGCAAGGATTATACGACATTCAATTAAAGAAGATTCCATTATAGTTCGTTAAGAAAAGCCGCGTTAAAGGTAGGAGGTGGTAGATGTAAGGAAAAGTGGTCTACTCGCTATGGTAGTCCGTTCGCTATGCAAGTACGTTACCTCTATTTCTATTTATATCCGAGTACTACTTAGGTATTCGAGTACTAGTACTCGAATACCAGTGCTCGAGCTTCAATTTTGAGGCCGGTACTCGGGCAACACTACATAGGATCGCAACAGGAGAAACCTAGAACCAACTTTTTCTAGTCGCTTAAATTAACGTTGCGTCTATCTCCTAATTATAGCAGTTCTTAAGGGACCTACACTACTATACATATTACTATAAATGTTCCTAGACTATGCAAATAACAAGACTATACAGTTTGTATATTATGCAGACCCGCAACAGCCCATTGTCCTTGCAGCTTGCTCCATTGTGATGTATCCGCAGATGATTTCCCGACTAATGATTTCCCAGCTAATGATTCATCACTAACCGTAGACATGGTTGTTCTAGTTGTTCTCTCGAAAGGCGTTATTCCTGTGACATCAGTGCATCCCGATGCTGTCAACCTCGAGCTGGGTGAATCTGGTAATCGTTCATAGCTCATGTTCGACATGGCATCCAAGGTTGTCGCTGTAGCCATTGACTCATGGTAGTCCATCATGTTATTGATACGGTAGTTTTCATGGTTGTTCTCCACAAGTACCGCTGGAGCAAGTTCCTCCTCGGAAAGGCTTTCCCGAGTAGACTTTGCATGGCGCATGTCTTTCATTGCTTTACCAACCCAGAGCATTTGTTCGTGCTCTCGGAGGTATCGCTCGCCGCTGAAACTCTTTTGCACAATCTCCCTACCTCGCATACCAAGCCTTCTGCGAGCATCCGTTTGTTCATACATACGTTTTGTGATGGTTTCCACTTGCTTCTTTGTAGGTGCATCTGGGAGTGTAGTAAGGGAGTCTTCAGCAGACGGATAAGTAGGGTCCTCAAGCTCTCTCGAATGCGAAGCACCGGGCCCTGAGCTAGTTACTGAAGACGAAGACCCTGTATTCTGCGTCCCTTCGCATCTGTCAGAGTAGTCATACCACTCACCCATCATAGCGAGAAAGTGGATCTGAGCTTTTGCAAGGGCGCGCGCATCGTTTGGTGCTACAATTGCGCTATAGCATTCGTTTGTTTGCGGATCAGTTAGGACACGGAGCGAGGCGCCTACATCTGTACATACAACAGGTGCACCCGTGAGTGCTGCCTCACCAAGGGCGAGAGGCAGCCCCTCAGAAATAGAAGAATTGAGGAAGACCCACTGTCATGACGAAGAGTTAGTCTGAATAATAATCTAAAGGGAAGAAGTAGAGAGGCTTACAGTCTGTTCGAGAATTGCAGTTGGACTTCCTACCCCTCGCAATGAAACATTCTGTCGAAGCGACTTGGTGGAAATGATTTCATGGCAACTTGCGCTATATGCTGGAGCTTTATCAACTGCCCCATATATGTCGAGCTGATAATCTTTGAAGCCCCATTCATTGACGATGATGTCCGCAGCGAGAATTGCAGTCTTGATGTCCTTGGCATACCAAACATGAGACAACATGGTGACGGTTGGAGTCTTAGTCTTAATCTCCTCTACAGGAGCAAACATCTGCAGATCAGTAATTCCATTGACCACGGGGTTGATCTTCCTCCTGAAGGTATTTCGATGCTCAATGCGTCCTTCGCATGTCCCAATCTCGACCTCCCAGTTGGGATTGAAAAAATCCGCGCATGGTAAGATGGTATCTGCATGATGTAAAGTGAGCACTGAGCTCAAGCGCAAGAGCCCCAGAAGCGAATTCCTAACAAACGGTGCCAGTGAGCACAAGGCCGAGGACAGATTTAAATTTGATTCTCGCCAGCTAATAGCATGATCCCAGATTTGTAAGGTGCATTGTCGTTCAAGCTTGCAGATAATGCCATATGATGCGCTAACGCTGTGGTGAGAGGCTTGGAACACGTCTGGCATTTCGTCGGGAACTGGAATAGAGAAAATAAAGAGATAGCGGGACCATAGTTCGAGGCCCTGATCCAACTGATCCAATGTTGGCAGTTCCGTAGCAAGCCAGGCAGAGCAGGGGCGCACATTGTCGGATTCTTTAGAAAGCCATAGTCTTCGCCATGCATTCTTGACAACTTTGCTGTTCCACACAACGCTCCACGGATACCTCCGACTTGTGAAGTAAGCATTGAGGTTCACAAGCGCGCGTGTCATTTGCTTGATGTCGCTTATTTCAAGTTTGAGAGACCTCGCCCCCCACACTAGAGTCGCTAGAACAGGAACGAAATTTTCCTTGATATCAATGAGATCAGTATGGCGTGGAATGTGCCTGAGTTCGGAATCCAAGCGATTTTGGAATAGCCCGTGCGTCGGCATCATCATATCTAGTCCCCATAGAGGCACCATCTTCAAGGAATGTACGTTCTTCTCAATCTGATGTATAGGGAGACCGAAATCGTTGGCCGTTTCTACAACCATGTGCCATTTGATGCTGTTGAGGTTGTTGATAACATCGCGGCGACAGGCTGACACCCCTCCACCCTTTTATTTTCATAACGTCAGAAACAAGTTTCTAAAGAAGAATAACCAACTTACCTCGTTAGGCCATGTCCCTGTATCTACAGCAATGACATGCAATGTATCTCTATCTTCGCTTTTCTGGGAGGCAAGTTTAGACTTGGTATGAGCAGCTGCATCACCTCCGGGCCCCAAAGAACGAAGATCATTCATCTTGATAGCGAGCGGAGACCAACTAGATACTATCGTATCTAGGTCAGTTTTTGTCGCGATGGCGTCGCCATTCCTCTCAAGGTATTTTCCTGCCGACGCGAGGTTACCCCAGTCTCGTTTTCTCCAGTATGGCTTCAGAACTGCATCACGGCGTAATAATCTTTCATCCATCCATCTCACCACAACCCCATCATAATTACGATCATTCTTCCAGGCCTCCCAAAGTAGATACCTAGATTGAGATGTCAAGTAGGGATATCGTCGAGTATGAAGGCCCATGTATCGAGAAACTGGATTAGGACGAATAGTCTTAAAGGCATACAAGGGATTGTCATCAAGAAACGATATTCGTTTCGGCTTTTGAAGGATGTTGAGATGATCTTTCTCAATCATTGGGGGAGTCTCCACTGGAGTTCCGTTCAAAGTGGTTGTAATGATTCGGTGACACCTGTGGTCATAGGTGAATACAGATTCCCAGACTTCTCTGCCAACAACAAAAGTCGCTTCGGTTGCGTCCGAACAAGATACCTAAAATGTAAGTCAGAAAATAGGCTCCTAGAGATACTTATTCGGACCTACCCATTTGTCTAGTGGATCAGACTGGCGGGGACGTGGTGCGCACCAAGACACTGTGCAACTCAAGTGTGGAAGGACAAATTCTGCCCTCAGTATCTCGCCATCGAGTTTCGACATTCCACGGTAGTGATAGCGAAATCGGATGAAATTGCCATCCTTGAAATATGATCCAGACTCAACTAGTCCTTGTCGGTTATAATTAATCAACTGGAATTTATCTTGACCGTCAATAACTCTGCGAGCTATTGGTCGAGAAAATCTCTTGCTGCCAGTCAAATTTTGGTAATCGTACTCTACAATGTTGATTGTTTCTCCATTTCGCAACTCTTCGCGACGTAAAAGCGAGATTTTTTCGGAATATTTGTTGATGTAGGATAACTTATCCCAGGATTCAGGTTCGCTGCTATGCACACCTCGATACTGGCGCAGATTAAACGAGCCATCATCATTATGATGCACAAATCCAGTATATTGACCATCCGAAGTTTGAATGTTGATACTGTTCCCTTTGAAGCTTACCTTTCTCCCATTGATTCTTCTCCATAAACTGGCTACGTCCTTCCGGTTGTGGAGCTATTCAAGTGTTAGATGTAACAAGGGAAAAGGGAAAAGGACCAAACATCTCATAGTATATTGTGAACTTACAAGGAAAAATGGAAGTAGGATTTCCTGCATTGTTTTCGCGACAACCCAGGCTCCATCGAGGATGACCTTGACTACTCCTCGAATGAATCTAGGACTGTCAGCTAAGCTCCAGTGAAGTTCTCGCTGATATTCGACGTCTGCAACAAGTGCGACGACGAAGAATTTAACCATTGTGCCGGTTGCGTGCCAAATATACCCTACTGCCGTGCGTAGCATGGATACCAGTGATGGCTTCTTTGCTGGAGAAAACGGAGTTGGGGAAGTTGTTTTTGACTCATCCAGTATCGATGGAGTCGAAGACAGCGCTATCATCGAAGCTCGAGAAGATGGGATCGCGCTTTCACGGTAGAACAGAGCCGACATATAGGCCCCGTAATTACATCGCGCAACGTGGATATCAAAATCACTCTCGTTTGAAGTTGACTGGATGTATGGTGCGATGGCGGAGGGCGAAAAATGCCCCTCTGCTAAAGAGTTTGATTGTCCAAGACAGCGCTGAACGAGGTGGCGCCGGATCTGTTCTGGTAGATTGTTCCATTTGAGGTCAGGATCAACCCCCAGACACAGATTTTGTAGTAACTCTATTTTGTAGTGTGATTGAGTCTTTGAAGTAAGCTCAGCAATGTCGAGCTTGGTGCGTATCGCTTTGCACTTCAAGGAATGCGGCATCCGTAAGTCAGGTCCAGCTGTGCCTCTTAATAAATTTTCCGACAGGTTAGCATGTCTATGACTGTACTCAAGGACGATCTCGGCGACAGCGTGTAAAACTATATCGGCGATACTATTATGACATGTTAATATTGATTTTGATATAGTCAGTGACAATGACTTACTTGTAAACGCACCCTTTAGGGAGTAGTTGACCTGTGGATTGAGGTGTGGTGTCGCACGCGACAAGAATACGCACATGATCGTCAGCGACAAAGCTTATAGCTCTTGTAGATTGACCTTGCGCATCAAGATGTTCAATAGAAAAAACTTCTATGACAATCTTCCCATGATTGAACGCCCTAACACTGCTCTCAAAAAGATTTTTGGCGAGAGGAAATGCCTTCTCGGCGGTATCAGAGAGCTGCTCCAGAGATGCTGCCGCAAATATAAGATTGACCTGTTGTCCCTGGTGAGACTCCGGATCAAGTCGAGGGTGTTGATCGTCAGGAAGAGATCGAATTAGGTTATATTTGAGTTGCAATTCGCTCTGCGACCACGCTGGATCTTGGCCAGCGCTGTAAAATCCATGATAGCCATGGCGTGGGGCTTTTATAGGCTCATTGGGAGTCTTGTTGTCAATCCTGACAGCCCATAGTGATAACATTGCCAGCGTCCACGTTCCAACTGCGAGAGCAATCACATCACTGTACCTGAAGCTAGGGAGCGTAAATCTTAAACTGTAGCCGACCGTTATACCCAATGATACGCTGATGAGAAGGGGTTGTAAAGCTTGGATTCCAGAAAACGTTTTTGTGAACTTCAATAGACGGTTAGTGCCATACAAATTATAAATCCTTATAACTTACCTGGTACAACAGTAACCCTTTGGATACATTAGTATTTGATCTCTGATACTTCGTGATCAACTCACCTGAATAAGCCAGGACGTATATAAGAAAAAGGACAATCGCATCCTCACTGCTACTGAATAGCAGCATCAAGATTGAAGTGATGGCCAAACTCCACATATGAAGGAATAAATATCGTCGCAGTGTTTTCCAGTAAAGAGCGGTGCGCTCACGAGACCTCGCTTTGATCGCATGACGAAGACAGTCGTCGTCGGTTATGATATCCTGTTTACATTTGGCTGCGAGTTCGTTGAGTTTTTGAGCATTGTAGTCGAGAAGAACAGCTCCGATGAGGTAGTACGCGATGCCAAACCCAATTGCGTATCTAAACTCGGTATCCGTTGACGTAAAACCAAGTTGTTCATTGCCGCTCTCCTGACCGTTGATAGACTGCCATCCACCAATGAGAGCAATCCATTTATCAAGGAGTGCGATGACAAAATAGAGAATGGTGCAGCCAACCTGAAAGTGTAAACATTTCAACAATTAGTTTGGGTAGCCATTTTCCTCACTCACCTCATCTCCAGCCTGGCGCCAGTGAAAAAATCCATTGTGGAATCGAATACCCCGCTGCGTCTCCCCGAGTTGTTTCAGAGCAACTTTCGATTGCACATTCCAAGTCGAACTAAATGGAACTGGCTTTGGTAATCCTGTAGAGGAACAATACCAGTCCTCGTATGCGTTAGCTTCCGTTCGCACCAGGTGGTTCCTCTTGTACCTACCATCATTACCGACGTTGCTTCGAAACACTTTGCAAGTTTTAAGACCACGGCATCATTCGTAGTTCTGAACTTGAAAAGACCAGGGATGGCCTTGGTAACTTTACGTAGCAAGTCTTGGCGCGCCTGTATCAAAATTGCGGGCTCCGAGAGTTTTTCGAGAGCTACGTTTCCCGTACGTTCAAGGTACCACTCTTTCAACGCCTTGTCGTCGATTGTTTCAATTTTCAGAAACCACGTCGCCCACAGAGATGCAATATGCCGGGTCCCAACGAGTACGAGGGTGACGAAACAGTAAAGAACGGAAAGATAGACCTGAGTATCATACCCTTGAACAAATATTGTCACCAGGGGTGACACAAACAAAACTGGAACGCACAACACGATAACTTTTCGGCCCTGGAATTTCCCCGGATATTAGAATCGCCATCCTATGAGCTTCAAAAGCGGATTTTAAAAGGAAACTTACAGACTGAAACGGCAGACCATTAAGATTATAATTAGCAAGAGTGGCCAATAAAGACAAATATGATGTCAAAGCGACGAAGTAAAGGAAGAAAACCAAAGCAGGTTCAATACCAATAACGCAGCTAATGGCAATGAACCCAACAATGGCGGTAGACAGGAGAAACACAAATCCACCTAGAAGACGCGTGAATACAAAATAATTCAGTGCCGAAAACGCCATTGACGATAGGTAATATGTCCCACCGCAGGCAATCCAAGTTCCAATAGCTCCAGAAAGAGGCAGGGATAGCATGAACGCAATATTGGCGTATTTCTGCTCGGTCTTGTCCATACTACCACTGAAATAGAGGCCATGACTTGTCATTGTCAACATAAGCACATCTATCAGAGCGGGGATAGCAAATACACCCATAAACGTAAAATTCTGGTAGGCCGGCATTTTCGCGGTCGTGGAGCTTGGTGGTGCAATATCGACTCGGGATTCAGCAAATGCCGTTTGCAGGGCCACAGAGGCTTCTTTGTATAGCGGTGGTTGACGTAAGGGATCGCTGTATTGCTCGCGGAATGTCGACAGCATGAGCTTCCCGAACGAACTCGGAGACATGTCAAAGTATGTTTCGCAGCGCGACCCCAGTGCGAATAGCTCTGCAAATACGCCTCCCTGGTCTGGCTGGTCGTTGAAAAGAGGGTTCCTATCAGTAACTTCGATGTAGATCTCTTCAAAGGCTAGCTTCCGCATGGTACAGAAGACAGCTAGTGCAAGACTATCTACCACGGTATCCGTGTGCGAATTCTTCATTGCGTGCAGTAGCGTCGTGGTTATTAATTCAAGGTCTGTTGCCCTCCTGGTTCTGAGAATTTCCTTTATTAAGCTTTCCACGTTGGCGAATAGTTGCAGGGCCCCAGATTTAGCCGGGTGCCGCAGACCGTGCTGGCAATGACTACCTATCCGAGAAGAAACGACGCCTTCTGCATCAATAGATCCTCCGAGATAGTCGCTCATACAGATATTCTTCAACTGAGCCTTCGAGGGCTGTTTGATGAGCTGTGTTTCCACTTCTTCTCGCACTCCTCTCACGAAAGCACTATCCGGGGGGGAATCGTACAAGGTGAGCTGCTGCAATAGAATAAGGCCTTCGGAAGGGGATAGAGACTCGACATCTTGCTGAACCCGCATTGGGATTCGTCCGCATTGGGATATAGAGCTTGACCATTCGGCAAGAGCGTATTCCGCTTCGAAGCACTGACGACGCGGACATCCTCGGCTCGACAGATAAGTGTGGAGCATTGTACCGATCATATCTTCCGACTTTGTCGAGATATAAATATCCGTGTCGCACGATACGCCACCTGAATAAACCCCCCAGAAACGGTTGTGGCCTGTGGCGTGAAACCCCGAGTCGAGGCCCTGGTAAACACGGATACCACTCAACTCGCTACCCAGCACTCCTGTCAAATTTCTTGACAATTCCAAGATGACATTTTGAGTTTGAGGCGTGACTACGCTTTTCGCCAGGAGTTTCGATTGAACAAAATCTCCAAGGCTAAATCCGATATTTCGGAGGGTCCTTAAGCTAACCCGGTCAAGTAAGTGAAGTTTCCTGAGTCGACTTTGGGACTGAACCACCTGGGCAAAGTCCTCTGCCGTGATGTTTATTCCAATGGGGAAACATCCTTTGCCGTCGAAAATAAGCCCGGACTCTGAGATGGATATGGTATCGAATTTACTCGAACAATTCAAACGGACCCATTCCGCTTTATGCTGGGCGAGTTCCGGATCGTTATCACACTCTTTAGAACTTCCGCAGTTGTCGCAAGTATTCTCTTGCCACATACTGTCCAAAGCTGGGATGAGAGCCCTCAGAGGTTTGAACACCTCTCGAGTTGTGCTTTCACTGGATACCTGGAGCATAATTAGCACAGAGAGTAGGAAATGATGAGGGGTTAACGTGTTACCGTTTGATTATCCCGCCAGAGAGTTTGAAGCTCGATGACACTGCGACCCTTGAGCCAATCGAAAGCACCAAGGGGCTCCAGCTGAGGAACCGCACCCTCTGCATCAAACAATGCACCACTAGGGACCACCCTCAGCAGAGTGGTATGATATTTCGACCACGAGTGGGTTCTCTTCATAACGGCATTCGGCACAACCGCATCATCGTCAATCTCTTCCCACATTATCGTCAGGAATGGCCGGAGAAATTCTTGAGACATGAAAGCTCTGGCGGCCGGGCGCAGTGCTTCTAGATCAAAACAGTCTTTCCTTTCGCCATTGGGCCAGAGAAGGCCATTCCGGATAACCAGACCAGAAATCGACTCGTGGGCAACAGCGCTGACCTCATCAAGGAAATTAGGTGGATTTGCCTCTAGATACACATCTAGTCCGCGTTTGACAAGCTCCTTGCTGAGTTCGTGCAGCGTGGTGACCGAGAAGAAGCCCTCCCAGCACGCAAACACAATACCTGTAAAGCCATGGCGCTCCTCGGTCTGGAGAGGAAAGTATACAGAGACTAGGCCAAGAATATGGTCTAATGCAGGTATAAGACTATACTGATGTTCTCCAAAAATGTTAGCGAGGTCAAGTCGTCCAAGAACAAATTGAGCTGTAGACTTGTTGTAGGGGGTCGAAGAGATGGAGCCTCGAACACCAGCTTGTAGCGGATCAAGGACAACCAAATCGCAATCCGAGAGTATCCTCGATCGAGCCTCCAAAGCCACGCCGTCGAACGCTCCAAGGTATATCCGAAACGATGTTGGCTTATTGACGTTGTGCACCTCGGGGGCGAGGTGTCGAACAATTGAAGTCGTGTTTAGCCTTTGGAAGTGATTTTTAACTCTTGAAGTTTGCCGCCTAGATGCGTGGTGCTGCCACTGCGCAAGTCATTAACGTTAAATCAATCTGCAATATCTGAAATCAAAGTTATAGTTTACCTGCAACTTCAAAAGGCGTAGGGCCTTCTGGATTAGATTCACGCCGACGTACAAGCCGCCAACGGCCACAGAAGTTAGGAGAATACACGAGAGGAACTATCTTCGTCAGTATCCATCCACGATTGTATGTAGCTATCTAGCTACGAACCAGTTGCCACCAATGCTTCGTCACATCCGAGATCTGAAAAACACTGATATCAATGTTGTATGCCATCTTCGGTGTCAATCGGCGGAGAGCCGTATGTATGGGATTAAGAGGTGAAGTAATATTGGAAAACTTTGGAATGCAAAAAAAGTTTACAAAAACACATGTGGCCCGCTCTGCTGGCAACGTCGGGCTGCTACGAAAACGGGTTTGGGATATCAGCACGAATCTGCTGCTATTGGGAATGCAGATTCTTACAAAATACCGGGGCATTCGGGAGCTATTGAGAGGAATATGAGAAGGATCTCCATCCGCGGAGGCTCGATTGGGCAAATCTCCCCCGAGACTATTGAGTGGCCGCGCCCACACCAGGTAACTCCAATCATTTCTCTATGCAGCTTCCTCTGCAACGAGGTCTACGCCTATGCTCCCGTATATTGCAAGCGCTCACACATTGGGCTCACCCAGCGTCCAGACGCTGCATGCAAAACAGGATAGCGAACCAGAAACAGAAGAAATAGAAGCACTAGTTACCAAGAATAGAGCTGGCGACCAAGCCGTCTGTTTGCGCTTGGAACCATGGTTCCAACTCCACGTCTCGAACGTCTTGGTTTAAATTAAGTATGCCGGAAACCGTGTATTGATTTATACCAGCGCTTATATTTCAATCTACGCCCGAACCGCGTAAAATCAACCCGTTGTACCCCGCATTGGTTTATTTATACCGGACCTGTCAGATGGATGCGCTTACATTCGATCTATGCCTAAAAACTGCGTAAGATCGTCCCAATATATTGATTTTACGCCGGAACTGTCAGATCGATAGGTGGATGTCGATCGGTGGTCCACGTCGATCGATCTATGCCGGAACTGTCAAGTTGGATTAGTACAAGGTACAAAAGTACCTAAAAATAAGGTTTGTCGCGCTAAATACCCCACGCATGAGATGATCGACATCCTCGTATCCGGTGCCGTCTTTCAGCTCTATTCAAGCCTGAGGCCACTAGATATGGGCAAAAGATCTAGGTCGTTCTTTTTGTGGAAGCCAACCATAGCATGAATGTAACTTTGTACTTTCGTCTAACATGAATGTAATTTTCGTGAATGTAACTTCGTACCTAGTATAACTACCCACCGACGTTTAATATTTTCCATGACCTCATTTGCGTCGATATCGTACCTTAACTTGTTTTTGGTACAGTTTCTTGTACGGCAGTCACTCCTTCTCTAAGTCTGGCCCCTCGCGTTACTAACATTACTGGACGCCTCGAACTTTGCTCAGGCTCCTAACTGGCTACTGTGAGCCGCTCTCTGCCAGCGCCTAGATCTTTCTCTAGCTTGGACGGGAGGAGCTTGGTCGTCGTCGTCGTCGCCACCCCCCCGAGCTTATTTAGTACGTTTTATAATTAGAAAATCGGAGATTCTGTGTTCGTAGCTGTGATAGAGAAATGAAACCAAAAAATCATAAGCCATTATAAGTACAGCTTGCTTACCACCCGATAAATCCGCTCTAGATCTATTTCAAAGGAGACATCCACGAGGGGCGTGTCTAGAAGCTCCTTTCGCATATTTTTGATACTCACCTCTGCTCGGACTCTCCCGTGTTCTTATATCTGCCCTCTTGATTGAAAAACACTTCCGCTGCGCACGCACACAGCATGAAGCTCCACAGCCTCATCGCGCAGGCGCTCTTCGTCCTCGCCGCCAATGCCGCAATCATTGACAATGCCCATGCCGGGGATTTAATTAACAAGGCCCTCCCTCGGAAGGTCCACAAGCACCCGCACCGTGAGAAAATTCACAGCGCCGGGCAGGGCGTGAACCTGGGTATGCATCGCCTCCCCCCAATCACCGTCAAGGTCGACGGGAAGTCCATCAGCGTGAACACCTCTAGTGCTGCCGACATCACCGACGGAGCCAAGGTGGCTAGTGGCCATGCGAAGCTGGCTCGCGCTGCTGGGACGACGGTCAGCAGCACCATCCTCATCATCGCGAGAGATGCCGCCTCGGCGTACTCTGGGTTCTCCGGACTCCAGGGCTACGGGATACCCTACCAGGTCCTCACGGTGCCCTCAACGGGCGCTGCGCTTCCAACTCTCAACTCGTCCCCAACCAGTGGGAACTTTGGCGCCATCGTCGTCCTCGGCGAGGTGAGCTACGCCACCGCCACTGGCGGCTACCAGAGCGCGCTGTCTCCCTCTCAATGGGATACGCTGTACGCGTACCAGCTGGCGTTTGGCGTGCGCATGGTTCGGCTCGATACTTTCCCCAACGCGGCCACGGGAACCACTCCCCTCGGCAACTGCTGCGGGGATGGAGTCGAACAGCTTGTCTCCCTGAGCGACACGTCGGCCTTCACCACCGCCGGGCTGAAGACAGGGGCAACCATGTCGACGACCGGTTTGTGGCACTACCCCGCCAGCATCACCAACTCGAGCATCGCCAAGAAGTTCCTCGAGTTCGCGCCTGCTCCCGGGTTCGCCGAGCGTTCGACCGCTGCCGTCATCAACGACATTGGCGGCAGGCAACAGATGGTCTTCTTCCTTCCGTTCGCGACGGACTGGAACGCCGCGTCGAACTTCCTCCAGCACTCCTGGATCCACTGGGCCACGCGAGGCCTCTATGCCGGATACCGCCGCATCAACTTCAACACCCAGATCGATGACATGTTCCTCATCTCGGACATATACAGTCCGGCTGGGAACACATTCCGTCTCAGCCCTAGCGACTTGGACGTGCATAAGTCCTGGATGTCAACCATCAACGCCAAACTTCCAGCGGGGAGCTCCTACATGATTGAGATTGGGCACAACGGAAACGGGAACATCGAGGTAAGTTAACGTTACTGACTGTGCCCCCACAAGCCCCATTGGCTTTACATTGAGGAGCTGACTTGGCTAACACGTCCACCCCGCTAGGCTTCAACCGCCAATGGTGTCAACTGCGGCATCGGGCCAATCGAATACGCAGAGCAGATCGACACTCCTCTCGAATACAAGAAGCCGCTCGGCACCGGCACGAACCTCTGGCCGAACACCCCTATCCAGTACCCGTACACCAGGGCGTGCACGAACGGCGACGCGCTCAAGACCTGGTTCGCAACGACCGGGAATCGGAATGCCTTCTACCACGTCTCGCACACGTTCACGCATGAGGCGCTCAACGAGGCGACGTACTTTGACGCGAAACAGGAGATCACATGGAACCAGGCGTGGCTCGCGCAGGTCGGGCTCTCGGGGAACGCGGCAAGGTTCAGCCCGAATGGTTTGATCCCGCCGGCGATCACAGGGTTGCATAATGGGGACGTGTTGAGGGCGTGGAAGGATAATGGGATCGTTAACGTGGTGGGAGACAACACGCGGCCCGTGCTGAGGAACCAGGTAAGTTGACACGATACCTAGGGATGCAGGTCCCTGAAGTGTGCTCGGGGGG
>JPKA01001814.1:0-10630 GCA_000750875.1 Pseudogymnoascus sp. VKM F-4517 (FW-2822)
GGGGGGGGGGGGCTAACTGGGATGAATAGAATCGCTTCCACCCTCTGATAACCACGGTCGCAGACAACGGCTTCGATGGAATAACTGTTGTTCCCAGGTGGGCCAGCAACATTTACTACAATGTAAGTCAATTCCCTAACGTTACCTTTCTGACGGACATCACCTATACTAACCTTAACTAGTGCGACACCCCCGCCTGCACAGTTGCAGAATGGCAGGCCACGGCATCGGGTCAAGGAGACTTCACCGCGCTGCTGGCGCTGGAGAAGAACACGAACACGCGCAACCTGTTCGGGCTGTACCGTGACCCATTCATGTTCCACCAGGCGAACCTGCGGGCGAAGCAAGCGACGGTCAACGGCCAAAGATATTCCCTACTACAAGCCTGGGTCGAGACGGTCCTGGGCGAGATGGTCAGACTGTAAGTGTTGTGCCCGGGTTGTTGGTTAGTATATGCGACGTGCTGCTAACAGACCTCTACAGAGTTACATGGCCCATCATTACGCTGAAGCACGACGCCGTAAGTGTTCGCTTCTTGATAATCCCGTAACCCTAACCATGAACCATCCCACTACACTAACACCCCTCACAGATCGCCACAGCATTCACAGACCGCATGACACGTGACGGCTGCAACCCAAAGCTGACGTACAACATCGATGCGTCAGCGAAAGCGATCACGGGCATCACCGTGACAACGGACGGGAACCAATGCGCGAAGCCGATCCCTGTGACGGTCCCTGGGTCGGTTACCAGCACGTCCGGTCACGCGACAGAGAAGATCGGATCGGATCCACTGACGGTCTGGGTGAAGATGAGCGGGTCTCCTGTCAGCTTCGATCTCTCGCAGCCAGTGCAGTTGTAGTATGTAACATTGAAGTCAAGTCAAAAGGACTCACGTTAGTTCGAGGGGAAGGTCGAGGGTGAACCTGTCGTTGGAACTGTAACTGAAACCTAAGTAGTTTATAATATTTACCATAGTATTCATTGAGTGCCTCTTTGTCTCTTCGTCTCTTCACGTCTTGGCACACAACTATCCTAGTAACCAATAACGCCTTTCGACCTATACGGCTTCACGCCCAGTCCCAACCCACGCCACTTCACGCCAGCCCTAGCCTCCTCCTTTTTGGCGAGTAGATTGCTCACGGATGAGCTACCCTGTCCTCCCCGCCAAACATCCCAACGCACAACTCGCACGCCATACAACCGCTTGCATGGACACCCCGACAGAGAAGGTCGCCACGGGCAAGCGCCCATGGTATCGACGAAAGCTCTGGCTCGCGCTCATCGGCCTCCTCGTCCTCGCTCTAGGCCTTGGACTGGGTCTCGGCCTGGGCCTTGGTCTGAAATCCTCACCCGACACATCAGAATCGGGCGCGCCCACAGCGACGCCCGGCGCGCCAACACCAACCTCTGGCACACCGCCCAGCACTACCACTACGCCCCTGTGGCAGCCCACAGTAGGGAGCACCTGGCAGATCGTTCTGGACGACGCGCTACCCGCCAGCACCCTCAACAGCCTCCACACCACCTGGTCCAACACGTCAGTCTTTGACATCGACCTCTTCACGAACCCAAACACGACCATCGCAGCGCTCCATAAAGCAGGCAAGAAGGTCATGTGCTACTTCAGCGCCGGCTCCTATGAGCCCAATCGACCCGACTCCTCTAACTTCTCCGCCTCTGACAAGGGCCGCGAGCTCGACGGCTGGCCAGGCGAGTACTGGCTCAAGACGTCGAGCTCTGGCGTGCGCAACATCATGCTTGCGCGCCTGGACCTCGCCCGCGCCAAAGGCTGCGACGGTGTGGACCCTGACAACGTCGACGCGTACGACAACAACAATGGCCTCGGCCTCACAGAGGACAACGCCATCGACTACATCAAGTTCCTCACAGGTGCGTCCCATGCGCGCGGCCTCAGCATGGGGCTCAAGAACGCCGGCGCCGTAGTGGGCAGCGTCCTCGGGTCAGTGCAGTGGGAGGTCAACGAGCAGTGCGTGCAGTATGACGACTGCGCGCTGTATCAGCCGTTCATCGATGCGGGGAAACCGGTCTTTGGCATCGAGTACCCCAGTTCAGCACCGCGTGTGGAGCCGACAGTTAAGAGTGGCATCTGTGCCCAGGCGAACGAGCGGCACTTCTCGACGCTGCTGAAAGAGGAATCGTTGGGGGTGTGGGTCCAGCCGTGCTGAGATGGCGTGCTGAGATGAACTGGGTAGGGGTGGGGGAGGGAAAGGGAAACAAGTACCATGGCTCCTGACGCCGCATCATTTTCTGTATTGTATTGTATGTCATATTACACTAAAGTTACGTATCATAAGTGCCACGGTAACTCGCTCGTATTGAGCCTTCTCGACTTGAGCCTCCTCAGCTGTCAGTTGCTGTAGACCACCTGACGTCATTGTAACTATAGATAGCATCTACCTACAGCCAGTACCAAACCTACCTACCTACCCTTGCTTCCTACCGCAAGCGCTAGCTAGTCTTGAGATCTCCCGCGGTAC
This sequence comes from Pseudogymnoascus sp. VKM F-4517 (FW-2822), assembly GCA_000750875.1. NCBI lineage: Eukaryota > Fungi > Ascomycota > Leotiomycetes > Thelebolales > Thelebolaceae > Pseudogymnoascus > Pseudogymnoascus sp. VKM F-4517 (FW-2822). The sequence continues at coordinate 2,505 of JPKA01001814.1, forward strand.
ATACGCCATACCCCGTGTCAACATTCCGAGCTGAATCACGACTTCACGTTACCTTGGTTACCCTGGTTACCTTGTGCCTTTGCACTATGCGGTACACGTAGTACATGTAGTACGCAGACAACTTCTGGTGGTAATGGTCAACACGAGCGAGCAGAACCTAGCCTCTAAACGCCACAACCAATGAGAATTTCTACCAATTCCCACGACCCACGAGAGGTTGATCTAGCTCCGCCACCACGACTCAATATTAAGGCCCTTTGCGCGTGAGGCTTGCCTCCGCCCATGGTCCCCCAGCCGAGATTCTACCTCAGGTGCGGCTGAGATCCCTCTGCCGCATCTGTTCAGGCGCGGCCGTTTGCGTCACACTCGAATTTGCTGCCCGGGGCTGTCTAGGTATTGTACGTTGCAACGGCTCACTAGGTTACCGCATACAGTATCTAGCCGCGTTTAAATGGGAGGTACATGGACGGGCAAGGGGGGGCGGTACGTGCCGGGGATGTGGTACCGATACGGGGCGGGAGTGTTGACTAGCGAGGCGGTGGTTGGCCGGGGGGACCGCAAATGTGGCTTCAGCCTTATAGATCGCGTATTAGAGGGTTCTGTGTATTGCTACAGTGCTGTACAATGTACGTCCTGGTGTCGGGAGACGGGAAAATACGAGAGAAAACAAGATGGACTTTCAGTTTTTGGGTAAGAAGGAATGGCTGAGAGATCTTCTGCTTCATTTTTTATAAGCGGGATGGTCTCTCTCAATTCACTCGTTACTCGTCACTCATATTTTCCCTCCAGAGTTGAGCTGGCCAGATCGTTACCGTATTTTTGCCGCAACACACACACACTATAACTAACGCTATGCGAAAACTTCTATTGCGGGGTTACGGCGGGACGAAGAGTGAGTGAGTGACGTCTCTCTTGGCAAGGGGGTTCGGGTTATTTTTAGAAGAGAAGACAACAAGGATGATGATGTGCGCAACTTTTCCTTGGTATTATTGTTACATGAAAACGGTAGAGGAAAACAACAATCTAGAAATCAATTTAGCAGATGTAGGGTCCGCCCAGTCCAGCCCAGCCCCTCCCAGCCCCTCCCAGTCAAACCTAGCCCAGCCTGGTCTCACGAAGCCACATCCACAAAGCGCATCCATCCACTTCCAAAGCCGGCGTAGTAGTCCTCATGGAGGTCCGTCACGTAGACGGTCCCAGCGAGGCGCTGCAGCTCGCGCACCACCTTCTGCATCGCGCTCTCGTTGTCTGCGACCCCCACCGGAACCGAATGCATGATGCAGGCGAGATCGTTGCGGACTACGGGATTGCCGCTGCGCTTCGGTTTTTGTTTCAGCTTGGAGAGCTTGCTGCTGATGCTGTGCTGCTGGTAGGTGGCGTAGGTGCCCTCGAAGACGACGGTCATGTTGGGGCCGTGGAGGAGGCGGGTATCGGGAATGATGCCGGGGTTGTTGACTAGCTATGGGTAGTAGATTGGGTCAGCCAATGGTATCAACGACTGAGATGGAAACAGTAGGCTGATAGTTCCTGGGGAAGGGAAGTATGTGACGACGTAGGGTGATGTATGACAAGCGCAGAGATGAGTGATTTTTGGACAGTGGTTCTAGGGAAAGACGCGAAGAGGTGCAGAGACACGGAGGAAGTATGTGACGACGTAGGGTGATGTATGACAAGCGCAGACATGAGTGATTTTTGGACAGTGGTTCTAGGGAAAGACGCGAAGAGGTGCAGAGACACGGACAGAGAGATGGACAGAGGGACAGAGAGGCGGATACATACCATACATCGAGACCCAAATCCATGGGCCAGTCTAGCCTCGCTCTGGATCTCATGGAGTAAGTTGGCACTAGCGGCGTCGTATTTTCCGGGCGTCTCGTCGAAGAATATGCCCTCCACCTTCAAATTCTGAACGTCGACATTGGTCGACCAGTCGGAGTAGGTATGGATGTCATTCTTTATGGCCTGGACGTCCCTCTTTGCATAACCCGTAGCGACGTAGCCAAGAGCCTGGACGTTGCTATACGAGTTCAGGAGTGGAATCTCCCGTGTGTAGTTGGCGTCTGGCAGCGGCGACCCTCCTGGCCCATTGTGAGGGTTTACCACAACTATGAATTTGAGGTCGGGGCTCTCCTTGATCCTGAAAACAGTATTAGATTATGAGCTATGTGGACGTGGCGGAGAGGGTGTGTGTACGCTTTGTACAAGGGGTCCCAGGCTCCAGGAGCTGGATAGATGTAGAGCGGGACGATTATTGACGACATTGGGTGGTGGCGGCCTTTGAGGTTGCGGATGACAGCAATTGGGATGGTGATGGCGAGAATCAGGATTGCAACCGCTGCGATGAAGATGTATTTGTGTCTGGATAGAGTCTGAAAGAAGGAGTGCGTATGTTGCCTCAACGCCTTCATTGCCATTAAACAGAAAACTCGTGTGTGGTGATAATTGTGGAAAGCACGTCGGGTATAAATTTTGTGAAAAGCAGACAATGGGCCTAAGAGCACTTCAAAGTCTAAGTTTGAGGGCAGCGAAGAAAGACATAAAAAAATAAAATAAAAAAAAGTTCGATGGCGCATATGAAATAGCAAGTTTGGTGGCACTGGGCTTATTTGCTGTTCTATTCACGCATACACAGCATGCCGATCAGTAACTGTTCGCCAGCCGGTAGGGGTTCGCAAGCCGGTAGGGCTGGGCATGCCCGTCGGTAGATCTGCACGCTGTATTGCATCGGCAGACATACGAGCCGATCTGTAACTCGTAAAGATGCACATGAATCAGTGACATTAAAACAAACGCGCCTATTGGTCGCTGGGAGCGATATTTAAGACATGTCCGCCGATCGGTGGCGCTCTCAGTCAAGATCCAGGTCTCGTAGAATATTGCCAATATCTGACACCGTTTTTAGTATCAGAGTGCTTGCTTATCGATAGACAGTGGCTATATACTCCCTTCGTATCTCGAGTATTTCTCATTTACACTCTACGTAATATCTCTTCTAGTAGACGTGGATGTTTCCTTTTCTCTCTCAAAGACCTAACCAACAAGGTGGAAGTGGGAATCTAAGTCTCTCCAGCACATTCAGCGAGTAATAGGACGCAAAACATCAGCAAAATATTCCCGCCCAGACAGCTCCATGGCTGCGTCAATCGAGCGGAGCCCATCCGCTATATCACTGAGTCCCTCGAGCTCGAGCTCTTCGGATCTCTGCACACCGTTGACGTCACAGTCGGACCTTTTCCAGGATAATCCTTTCTTCCAGTCGATTTCCAACGACCAATTCATTGCCATTATCGGCGGACTGGGATATATAGGATCCCACACCAGCTTGGAATTACTTAGGGCCGGATATAATGTAGTCATTATTGACGACCTTAGTAACTCCTACCTGAATGTATTTGATCACATTGAGGCTGTGGCCAGAAGCTATTGTGAAGAAGAATGCCAACCCATGCCTACCATGAGATTCGAAAGGGCAGACTATCGAGAGGCAGGTGCCATGAAGAGAATCCTGGACCAATACGTCGTCATGGATGCCGATAGCGTCCCTTACCCATCAGCTACGCATCAGAGAACCTCGAGGATTGCAGGCGTTATCCATTTTGCAGGATACAAGTCAGTGCAAGAGAGCATCAAAGAGCCGCTGAAGTACTACAGCAATAACGTGGCTGGATTGATCGACTTCTGCCAAACACTGGGCAGCTATAATATCAAGACGTTCATATTCTCCTCGTCTGCGACCGTCTATGGCTCAATCGCAAATAAGGGAGTCTCTCTGAAGGAGGAGTACTGCGTCCACCAACCCGAGGAGTTTATCGACCACGACGGAGAGTACAAGACCGCACTTGCAGGCTCCACAGGGCTAACCAATCCCTATGGGAGGACCAAGTGGATGTGCGAGGCCATCCTCGCCGACCTTGCACTTGCCGACCGAGATTGGACAATCCTCGCCCTGCGATACTTCAACCCAATCGGTTGTGATGAGTCCGGGCTGCTGAGAGAAGATCCACGAGGCACCCCAACAAACCTGATGCCGATTGTAGTGAACGTCATCACGGGGTTATCCCCAGTCCTGGACGTGTATGGCTCTGATTACCCTACAGTGGACGGATCCGCCGTGCGCGACTACATTCACGTTTCCGACCTTAGCTGCGGTCACGTCGCTGCTCTTAGAACTGCAGTCAGTCGACGCGGTCTGATGGGTTTCAGGACGTATAACATTGGCAGCGGCGCTGGGAACTCGGTCTTTGACATTGTTACTGCAATGGAGTCTACATTCTCGACCAAGATACCACTGAATATTGTGGAGCGACGCAGTGGCGATGTTGGAGTTTGTGTGGCGGAACCAACGAGGGCTGAGACGGAACTCAACTGGAAAACGGAGAGAGATCTCCAGGCATGCTGTCATGACATTTACAACAGCATCAAGCTGTCCAAAGAAACGGCGGGCCTTGATGACAACAACAAGAATGACAATTCTATATTCCGTTAACTTAGCAGTAGCTTTAAAATATCTATTTTCGAATATAATAGTACTAGATGCAGGAAAGTTTACAATAATACATATAACGGAAAGTGACCCAAATGCCCACTAAAAAATGGGAAGTGATTGAAATGCTACCTAAAATTGTGCGAAGCGTCTGAAATTGTGATAAATGGCTAGAGGGTTGTCCCTCCTACCTACAACTGCTGCTGTACCCCTTATAGTACTGGGCCACTAAACCCACCAACCTGTCCTCTATAGTAATGAGAAAAGTTGGGGTTCGGCATAATAATAAGGTACTATACCTCGCTACGTTAGAATCGGTTGGATATGTATTTCCGAAAGGGGATAAGCTACCCATAAAACCTAAACTTAGAATACTCGGAGGCTAGTATAAGTTGTTGGTATAGATTTCTCTACAATCAAAAAGTTACAACCAACTTGATAAGAATTTAGAAATAAAAATAAAAAAGTAGCAAGCGACACAGGCTATAGGAATTACAAAAACGATGGCGATTTCATTACTTAAGGGCACAGCCTTTGTGACAGGCGCAGCTTCCGGTGAGTAACCCGTCCTATTCCCCGCTATAATTCATCCCTCCTCTACTCCAACATTATAACGGCCAAGGAGCCTGAAGTCTTCCTAAGAAAAGAGGAACCCCCCAATCCATGTCCAAAGCTCATCCTCTATCCTTCTAGGAATTGGCAAAGCAGCCGCCTTCGCCTTTGCCTAGTATGGCATTCAGCGCCTCGCTATCTCCGACCGCTCTGCTCCCGACCTCAGCGCCACCGCTCTTGAGTTACAAGCGCAGTTCCCCTCTGTCGAAATCAAGCAGCTCATCATTGACGTGACCAAAGACAACGAGATTAATCGCGGGGTCGCTAACGCCGTCGCGGCATTTGGCCGCATCAACATCGCCGTTAATAATGCTGGGGTCAGCAGTGCGGGAAAGGCGACCCACAAGGCGCCCTCTAGCGACTAGCAGAACGTGATTGACGTCAATTTGAGCGGAGTGTGGAAGTGCTAGAGGAGGATGCTACAGCAAATGTTAGCACAGGAGAGACTGAGTGTGAGAGAGGGCAGAGGGACGATTATTAACGTCGCATCGATGTATGGACTTGTTGGCCCCCCGGGACATGTTGCGGCGACTGCGTATACAGCTTCGAAGCATGGTGTTCTGGGTCTTACGAAAGCTGTAAGTGGTAGAGTGAGCATATTGAAGCCCGAAAGCTGAGTTCTGACTTGTGGTACCTTAGGATGCAATCACCTACGCACCCAAGGGGATCCGCATCAATGCCATCTGTCCGGGGTAAGTCCTTATTACATGTCTAGCTGATCTCTCGCAGATGATGGCTAACACAGGTTCTAGATATGTCGATACGCCGCTTCTCCGCGCTCACAGCCAAACCAACTACATGAAGAAGGAACTGTTGAAGGTGCCATTAGGACGACTGTCGTCACAAGAGGAGACGGCCGACGCGATTGCCTTCCTAGTCTCACCAATAGCCAGTTTCATGGTTGGAGCGGCCTTGGTAGCAGATGGGGGATATTCTATTCAGTAACGCATATCTCTGGAAACTAAACATAAAGTAAACAGATTACACTCACATGTTGTGAACTCTATTATTTCAAGATATATAGCAAGTTGTGAAACTAAAATCCCATTTTCTGATCTATTATAGGAAGGTAGTCGGACCAGCCTAGCCTCTAATTGCCTTGTTTCATTGCTTGGGCTGGTTTACTTGTAGGGACAAGGAAACGAAAGTCTACACTATTATTAACATTTCGTGATTTTTGACAGCCTTGCCGGGACCACTTCCCTTGTGCCGCGCCCCATTCAAATCAGTCGTGTTAACTTTTCAAATGTAGCATGGACGGTCCCATTGGTTACTGCAAAGGGAGCGCATGAATGAGGTGAAATAGTTTTTGTTTTGTTCCGTTCCTGGAAGCACCTGTGTCGATGGTCCGTGACGATGGTCCGTGCCTTTGACCCAGAGAAAGATCGGCAGAGACGGTCTCAAGTATGGAAAACCCCCAAATAGCATCCTGTTCTTTTGGGGCCCACCTGCCGTGCGCTACCGTCGTGATTTCGGACCCTCATGCGATGAAGTGGACCTCAAAGGTACGGAGCCCTGAAACAAACATGCCTTGTACTTTTTGAAGCTACTGACGCCGGTCGGCGCATCCAACCCCTTCACCGTGGCTCAATCATTGTCGCTCTTAATCTCAAGTTGCAGAGCCCGACCAATGGCTTAAGACAACTGTGATTAGTGTGGTGTTTTCAGTAGTCCGTTGTTGCATTATATTGCAGCTTATGAAAACAAAATTTGAGACGTAACACTAGGTCCTTGATTCTGCGCCTTTCCTATGCAACGCTATATTCTCAATAAGACAAAAGTAGCCAATTTCCCACAGCGTACGGCTGCCATTAGTGGCAGCAATGAAAGAACCTGGAAGAAAATCGGGGTTACGATGTAAGTTCAGTGACCCTTATGGCAAGAGCAGTAGCATCCATTGACTTCGTCTCCAGGAGCGTCATCTCCCGAGAAACTGACGAGGCATCTTTGATATTGAGGGTTTATCAAAACCCGATCTATCTCTGCAAGTAGCTTCTCTATAGCGCATTCGGGAGTAATTCTCTGAGCAAGTCTAAGAGCCAAATATAAGATTCGATATCACGGAGGTGGGCCCGTTGACCAATGAACATTCCGTTTCCAGAAAGAATAGCGCTGGCTTCCTCAACATCTGCCGTAGGAATAGAGAAAGAGTATTGGGACTGCTCTGGAAGTTGCTTAACATTTTCATCCGTGAGTCAGTGGAGATGTGCCTGCTGGAAGTTACAGAGCCAGTTCTTGTCTTTAAGTGCATTATACTGAGGATCACCGCGATCGAATCCTCGCCTTTCCTGTACAGATGAGGGATCGCTGCTCCGATTCCTCTTTCTCTTCCATGACTGGTCATGGCGGTTTGCTTTGAGGGGACAGTGCCGTGGACTACTACTGAGCAGTCTGTTTCTCTATTAACAACATGCGACGCCGTAATGCCGTATCACTTACCTCCAGGATCAATCTTATCTCGCTCCTTTTTCACCTGAGAACGTGCATTGTCGCTGTGTTTTACTGAGTGAGAATCGGTAACTAACATTGTCGAGAAGATCCCAGAAATGGCGAGGATGTTGTTGTCGAGGAAAGTTGGAAGTGAAGTAGGTTGAAGTGCAGAAGCGATGTTCTTATAACAACGAGCGGATAATGGCGCAGCTGCAAGAGCTCTTCTGAGTCTAGCGGTTTAAAATGACTTCGGCCGTTATTGGATGCTCCCGGCCTCTTTTGCGCGTAGTTAGAAGAGGTTTGCGCTGCTGTCTTACTTAGGCATCGTTGAAGCCGTTTGAACTGGAAAGGCCCTCCACTTTGAACTACTCGTATCCTCTTTAAAAATGGTAGAGGAAGCCTTCTCGAGAGAAGGCTTCCTCTAGTTAAGTACTCCATATCTTCGAAAGCGCAGATTCTTCTCAGCTGTTATCGTTGACATGGATGAGGACGAGATGGTTCCACATTGCGGGGGGCACCGCCCCGAATGCATCCATGGAGGAGTTTATAAGAAGCGGCCTCCCACTTGTGAAGAATAATATTCCTCCAGAAAATTGCTTCC